>JADLZL010007941.1:0-27613 GCA_015844335.1 Chrysopogon serrulatus
TATTGTTGTAGTTGCTCTAATTAATCATCAACGTCAACCAAGAGGCATGTAACTATAAACATTAATTATTTAGTGTGATTTAAAATTGGCTGGTTTATTGTGTATCTTAAACTGCAGGGTACATAAGTTATTTGAGTTTCATGTATTTTTTTTTCATCATATACACATGATGGGAAGAATATGTTTCACTGCTTTATAAACTACGGGATAGTTTATGGCTACATTCTGATTTTTTCCATTAGATTTTCACATGTATGGGTTCCAGCTCTCGCTCGCTTGCTCCCCCTCTTGTCTCACGCCTACCACCGACCTTGCTCCTCTGCTGCAACGCCATTGGGTCAGATGCCTCCTCACTGCCTTGCCTGCTCCGAAGACAGACCCCATCCCAGCGCCCACGCACACTGAGGTCAACTTGCTCTACCCTGCTCCTGCTCATAGTAACTATCTCTAATCCAATAATCCATTGTCTGCCAGGAATGGGAGTTGAGGAAGAAGGTTTCTAAGCAAATTCTCTGTACTATTCTGCAATGATTAATTGCGTGTATAGTGCTAATTTGACTCCACTCTTTTTGTTCAGATCACAATGAGTACGAGAAGAGGAGAGAAATTTTTCCAAAGAGATTGATGATACGTCATAGCTGATGTGGTACCGTGCCAATCTCATATGCTTCAGCTTGCCTCATTATGTCTTTGCTTTGTTAGTAGTTCTCAACCGATAACTTTAGCTTGTTACTAAGGAAAAACAATTCGTAGTTCCACACTATCATCTTAGCAGAAACTGTATAAAGTTTAGAAGAGTTATCAATGGTTGCCTTTTGAACTGAGAAGATGCTGCCGATCAAATTAATTGAGTCATGGTTTTCAAAAAGAGTACTATCACCTCTCTACTTATCTTAAATTAGTAATTTTAGCTCTGATGTGTCCACAGGACGGTGGGTGCCGGTGCGGTTGCTGTGGAGACGGCCAAGGGCTCTAACGTATTTGTTCGAACTTAAAATATTATGATCTAACTTTTTACCCGTTGTAACGCATGGGCATTTACCTAGTAAACATAATAAACATGAGCATCTCCAAGAGTTTACCAAAATTCACTTGGTAAATCTTATGATTTGGCAACTCTCTAAAATATATAGCAAGTGAAAAAAGAGTCCCTCTCCAATAGTTTGATATAATTCACTTGCCAAACACAATCAAACTTACATCAAGAACCCCAAGAAATAAACAAAATTATATTAATATCCTTCCACCTCTTGAAAACTTACATCAGCAACCCTGAAGCAGAAACAAAATTGTTTTTTCACCCTTCCACCTCTTCTAAAAGCTTGATGGCAATTCGCGTCCGCGCGCGGGAGGAAAGAATAACAACTTGGGATAAATGGAGAGTTGATTTGAGAAGTTATTGGAGATGATTTTTTATAATTTTGCCAAGAGAATAAAGATAGCAAGTTAAACTACCAAGTTGTTGGAGATGCTACGGAACTTTCTTTGGGTCGCACGCACGTACAATGATCGAGTCCAAGCTCGCAAGGATTTGTGTATCTGTTAAATAAATAAATAAATTCTACTAGGTGCACAAGAGATAGGGATATAATCTTCCTGGAAAATGGCGGATAATGATTTTTTTTGTGATGACATGCCGTTGATCGTTCTGCCTGACGGCGATCCCTGGAATTTGTTGAGGAGGAGGACGGGGAAAAGTAGGCTGGCTAGCTCTCGACTTGCTCTTTTTTTTTTCTCGAATACGCAAAAGACTTGCGTATCTTTTATATTAAGAAGAAAGTTTAAACAACCGTACAACGCACCCTAACGAGTGCCAAAGGAGGTCAACAACACAGCCGTAGCTGGACCATCCTAACTAAAGTTCTCGTGTTTCGATATTACATAAAAGAGACAACCGATAACGACGCGGCGATGGGACCTAGGAGGTGGCCTTGCGCTTTCGCGGCCGCCTTGACGCCTCCCCTCCAGCGTCCCCGAAGAGCACCCGCAGTGCCTCAACGTGGGACGCCGTCATGGTGTCGCCATAGATCTTGTTGTAGGCCTCCAGCCCGACGCGGACGGCGCTGATGGACCCTGGTGTAGCCCATGCGCCGCATGACAAGAACCTCACCTCGCTTGGAAGCCGGTATTCGGGAAAGGGGCCGAAGCCGCCAACCGCCGCTCCGCCAAGGCAAAGACCGGCTTGGGAAATTGGTTTGGGGCTCGCCGAGCAAATGAAGGTCCGTCTTCCGCAAGCACCTTTGCTGGTGAAGCAGTCGAGGCGGCGTTTGAAGGAGTCGTCATCGCCCCTAACCCTCCTCCGACGGCGAAGCTGGAACCGTCCGCAGCGCCGAGACTGCCCCGACGTCTGGCGGGTGGCATTGCTTCGCGCGTGTCTCCGGGCGAATGCAAGCTTTCTAATCGAATTTGGGTGGCGTCTCGCGGCTCACCGGGCGGTCACCCGCCTGGGCCGCATCCACCGGCTGTGGGCTAGTTGCCGGTCGCGGGTCCTCCGGCCGTGGAACGCCCACCGCCGTCGGTGGGTCCTCCGATGGGGACGCCCACCGTCATTGCGGCCCTCCGTGAGGCGGCCGCCGATGGGTCCACCGACCAGGTGGAACGACCAGCGTCGGCGAGTCCTCCCCGGGGGGGCGCGGTAGTAGCGGAGGGAGCGGCATGCGCCTCCCGGGGCGACGTGACTGAAGCGGAGAGCGATGCTCGAACTCCTCCCACATTGGGTCCATCGAGGCCTCACAGCACGATGTCGGTGGTGTCCACGAGCGAAGCCGAGAACTCCTCCACCATCGGGTCCGGCAGAGACCACGCCTTGCATAAACCACGGCCTCCAAGCATTGTGGAAGGAGCTCGATGGGCTCTTGGTCCGCCGCAACGCCATTGGAGGAGTCGGGGTCGTCTCCGGCGTCTCGGCCGGTGCCGATGCCGCCGCCGCTGCTCTCGGCGATGTGCACGCGTCGTCGATCCAGCGGCCGTGGCTCCCTTCCGGCGATGCGAGGAGTGTCTGCGGCCGACCGCTCGTGGTCTGCCGACGTCGACAGCCGTTGCCGCCGCGAAGACCTCCGACGGCAGCGACGGCGTCGGCGACGTCTCGCCGCTTGCGCCCACCACGGTCGCGCGATAGTCGCACTGAGCATGCTCGCCGCAGCGAGAGGCGTCGTGGTGGCTGCGCAAGGCGCCGTGGCAGCCGCACTCGGTGCACCGCCTCGAGCACCCGGCCCGCACGCAGCCTCACGAGGCTCGCCTCGCATCGGCAGTAGTCGCCGAGGCGGGCGCACGACTCGAGCGTGCGAGCCGCACTCGGTGCACCGCCCGGAGCACCCGCCTGCTTGGCCGTGGAAGACTCTCGTGCCGGGCGACGAAACCGGACCGCCCTGGGGCACCCGCGACTCGGGAGGAGGCACCTTCCGCCGCCGCTTGCAATCTCGTGCGATGTGCCGAAACCCCTTGCACCGGAGGGGCGATGAGGAGGCAGCTTGCAGGGTTGCCGCCTTGTGCACGGCGGAGAGGCGTTGAAGCACTTGCCGTGGAGATCCGCGAAAGCGGCTAGGGAGGCCGCTGGCCAGCCGGCGCGGAACGGCCCGGGCGTGCCCCCACCGGCCGCAACAAAGGACTCCCGCGACAAAACCTCACGCCAGCCGTCGGCGTCCGGAGCGGAGATGCGCTGGCGAAGTTGCCCCCGGCCCACGACCCGAGGCGCTGTGCAGTGGGATGCGGCCCTCCGCTGGGACGAACAGCAGGCCGTATCGCCAGGCGCTGCCGCCGACGACTGCGGGTGCGGTTGCGCCGCCCAAGCGCCCGGTCCGTGTCCCATCGCCAGCTTCGAAGCGAAGGAGCGAAGTCCGGGGCGCAGCTGGGGACACAAGAAACGGCGCCGCCGGACGACGAGTGCGGCATCCACGTGAAGCTGGTGGGCAGGTACACGTTGGACGACTTCGCCGCCATCAGTGCACCGCCCACCGGCTGCGTTTGGAACGCCCCCCTCCCACGGAGCCGCTCGGGAAGAACGGGCCGCCCCGGGAAAGTGCGGGCGAGCGGGGAGCATCGGCGGCAGGGGACGACCTCCAGGTGACACGGCTGGGAGGGGGGTAAGGGGGGCGACGGGCTGGACGCGGGGGGGGGACGAGGGAAGATGTCGAGCCCCGACACCGACCGGGCCGCTGCGGCGAAGTCGTCATCGTCACCGAGACGACCTCGATGAGGACCGGCCGATTCGCCCTCGCCCGGCCGGGGCCTCCATCGGCGCTTGCGACGGGTAAAGCCTACACGGGCCGGACCACCTCGGCGTCGGCGATTGTGGTCTCCTCGCGACGAAAGCACGATCCCGGGCGACGCGGGCACCGAGGCCGCTGCAGCAGACCCTCCAGCGCGACGGCGCCCTGAGCCCGCGCGGCCGGGCGCTGGCGGCGAGGGGTCTCCTCCGGGCGGCGCGGTGGGTCGGGGGGCGCATTGCCGGCAGCAACCACCACGGCGTCGCCCAGCCCGCGTTGAGGAGGCGGGGAGGGTTGCCGGCGTCGTGACGATGGCCACAGGTGGTGGCGGCGGCGACGCCTGCGCCCGACGCGCGGGGGTGAGGTGGAGCTGGGTAGGGGCGGGTTGGGGGCCGACGGGACGAGGCAGGGAGAGGATGTGGAGGCGGTGTAACACCCGGTGTTACGTTAAGCAAAAACCTGCCATGTCATCATCATCATTGCATGAGCATTCATGATTAGAAAACCCTAATTCAAACAATTAAAATAAGTTTACAATTCTAGGAGGTTGTTTGAGCTCTTTTGTATTACATGTGCTTATGTTATAATTTGAATCCTCGCTCACATGTTAGATTTCTTAAATAAAACCAATCAATTAAAATCAACCGTGATGTTTGCAAGTGCTTGGCTAACCACGACTTTCACCTTAAACAAGTTTTCTAAATCAAATGAGGTGCAAGAGAGAACCAAGTTTGAAATTGGCATTCAAATTCTAACCCTAGCTAGAAATGGTGAGTGTTGGAGTTTGAATATCACTTTCAAATTTGGTGAGCTAACCATAATTAATTTTATAAATAAAAGTTGCTAACCAATGGCATTATTTCAAAGTGTAAACTTTGTACTTTGAAAGTGTACTATTGGTTGGGTTTGAAAAGTGCCACATCATCATAATTTATTTGCCCAAAGATTCAATTTGAAAATCATTTCAAAAAGGGAGATTTTCAAAGTGTTTTTACCCCCTTCATAATTTCACCTCAAAATATTCAAAATTTGGGAAAAACTCCAAAATACAGTTTGTGCATCTCTTTGAACTCTACAACTTTGGTATACAAAGTTTTTCAAGTTTTTGAATAAAAATTGGAGTAATTTCAAAAGTAATTTGAATTTCAAATTGTCCCCTTTTGAGTTTTAAACTACAATTCAAAAATTATTGGGTTTCATGAAAAACTTCCTAAATGAAAGTTGTAGATCCTGAGAAATAGAACAACTTTTATTTTTGGAGATTTTCATCTTTTATTCAAAATTTGAAAGTAATTTTGAAATCCCCAAAGTTAGAATTTTGTCCCTTTTCAAATTTGGAATTCAAATTCAAAAACTAATTTGATTCTGCCCAAACTCTTTAAATCAAAGTTGTAGAGCTGGAAAAGTTGCACACTTGATATTTTGGAAGATTTTTGTGAACAGTTCAAATTTTTGGATTAATTTCGAAAATGGAGGAAATAGGTGTCCCCTCGCTATGATGATCCACGGGGGGGTGCCCATGCCGGACGGCCGGCCGACGGCCGCCGTGGCGGCTCTCGCGCTTTCCCGCGTTTCCCGCGCCTCCAACCAGCTCAACGTCGTCGCGAGAACTCCAGCCACCTGCCCGGCTATCCTTTGCCCTATAAAAGCCATGCGCCGGCCGCCTTTTCTTCTTTTTCCTCCCCACTGCTCGCCGCCGGCCGCCGTCATCTCTCTGCTAAATTCCCGCAACGCGCTCGCTCTTTGGTTTTGATAGCTTGCACGCAGCTCCGCAACCCCCTTGCGCGTCGTTTGAGTCACTTGTCGCCGTTTTGCAAGCGCCGGAGTAGCCCGAACCGAGCCGTCTCCTTCACTTCGGCCACCCGCCGCCCGTGGTGAGCTACCGCTAATTCGTCCTTCTCCAGCCTATCTCTGAGTCTCATTCGCGGTCTCACCAAGTCCGCCTTGGTGTGCTGGTCACGTGGGCGTGTTTAGTTTCGCCAGAGAAGTTCTGGGGAGCTTGTTCGCCGGGAGCCGTCGCGGCGCCGCCGCCGATCGCCGCCCGTGGTGCTCCGGGGTTGGTGTGGTGTGTTTAGCAGCTCGGTCGGTGCGTCGTAAGGGAGGGAGTGCGCGGTGTAGTTGGTTTCGCCAGAGGTTCGTCGACGGCGAAGAACCGCTGTTCACCGCCGCCGCGCCACTTGCGCCGCCGGGAAGAAGAAGAGAGAGGAAGCGCGCCACCGACAAAGCATGGTCCGCCTCGTCACGGGCGTGAGAGAAGGGGAGAGCCCGCGCTGCCCACAGGCCGCATCCGGAGCGGGGCCGTAAGGGCCGTTTGGGCCGCCACAGTAGGCCCATGCGAGGAGAAAAAGTGTTTTCCTTTTTCTATTTTAATTTTCTAAATATGGTTTTCATCTTTTTGCTATAATTTCATTTGGGCAGATAAAAATGTAATAAAAATATGTGAGTGCTCTCCATAATATGCTCTGTCAATGAAAAATGCTAACTTATGATTTTCAGTAAGTTTTAGTTACCATTAAAATTGCTCCTTTAATTAACAAATGCAACTTCCATGATTTTTAATAATTAAAATATAGCTCCAAAAATCATGAAATTTGTTTTGTGTGCTAATTAGAGTATGAGGATTTTAATTATGAAGTTTGGTTAAGTTTTGATTAAGCTTTTTTGTTTTATGCTTAATTAATCCCTTTATTAATTAATGTTTAATTAGTTAATTCTTTGATTAATTAGGGTTTAATTAATCTTTAATTAGCAAGTTAATTAGCGGCTTTCAACGACTGTGAAAATGGTCAATAAATTAGTAATCACCTCTAATCACCATTAGGGTTGCTTGATTTTGGGATTGAGTGATGACCCTAGGTCATTAACCCTAATGACCTTCGGCATTTCATGTTGATTGCGTATCGCTTTTCCGCCGCCGTCGTCGACGCTAGTTATACCTTCCTAGAGTGAGGTTACCGTGAAGGAAAGTTGTACTCAAGATAGTTTAACGTTTGATGCATCGTTATCGCATGTTCATTCATTTACCGCATTGTAATCATGCATCTCAATCGTGTAGCTATCGAATCGAGGAGGGAGTTGAGCCATCTCCGGTTCGAAGAGGTTGGATCGATCCTGGTGATTGGGTAATCGCACCTCACTTCGCCGAGCCCCAAGGCAAGCCCCGGATGCATTCAAACCCTGCCTTGTATTTGAAAAGTTTTATGATTTCATGTGATGATCTTTGCATTCGGTGTAGGAGTTGTGTGTTACCCTACTTGATGCATTTACCATACCTTGAGATATTATCCCGGATACTGTTTTGATTTTGAAATGCTTAGTATGCGCTTAGTCTTGCTACTAGTGTAGGGTTTTGACAAACTGTTTACAAATGTGTGATAACAATGATCCCCGATGGGAATTTATGAAAAAACGATGTTGCTTGTCGCCTACCTCTCACCTTGGCCGGGGTAGGGGGTACGCACAAGAACATGATGATGAGTAAATCGAGACGCCGGTGGAGTGACTTGCATCGGGAGGGGCTACCGCCCCGGTGTAGTGTCGCCCACTTGTGTCGGTTAAGCACCGTTCGTTGCTTGGCCCTTGGATCATGAGGTTATTGGATAGTACTAGTCGCATGCTAATGGCGGTAAACTCCGCTGGGACTATCTTTTACTAGAACGGACAAGTAGCATGTGCCCATCCTACGATGCGCACCGCCGAAGTGACCGAGCGGCCGTAGTGAGGTGGTGTACTGCACCTCCGATTACGGTAGGGAGAAATCCGGGCGTGAGTTGATGTATGTAAGATGTTGGTCCCGCATACATCGTGGCGGCTAGGAAGCCCCAATTTGGGTATATAAAGCGATTCGAATCGTCGTGTGCTCCACGATATGGGAGCCGTGATCCTCGCACCAGCATCGTAGTAATAATGGAAGTTGAGTATGGAAAGTTTTGAATTCGGTATATGTTTGACAAGTGATTGATACATTAAGGACTGGCTTAGTCTTTTTAGCAAAAAGAGTCTTTTGATCTTGCTAAAGCCTCACCTTGATTCCTATTAGCCAGCATTCCTGAGTCTTCTCCCAAATTTTTGGTCGGGTAAGTCTTGCGGAGTACTTTTTGTACTCAGGGTTTGTTCAACCCCTGTTGCAGGTGAACCGCATGGGCAAGCGTGCTACGGCCCTTGCTGCATGACGGTTGTTGAAGAAGTGTCTGAGGAAGAGTGAACTGAGTGGCCTTTTGGGCGGGGGCAACTTTTTGTTGCGTGGATTGTAATAAAGTTAAGTAATGATACTTCCATTTGGGTTGTAATAACACGCTGGTTTGTATAAATTTTATAAAATGTTTGTAAATTAAGTTATTGTAAGTCTTCCGCTACTCTGGTATTTTGTATGAAAGCTGTTGTAATACTGTGATGTATCTGTAAGTATCGATCCTGGAGTGATTGTGGTTTATCGGGGATCCACCCGACGGAACATTCTAGGTTATATGGTGTATAAGCATGGTTGATCGAGGTCTTAGGGACAAGGTCGGTGCTTGTGGGCCATATAATTTAGAAGGTTACGCCACGTAGGGTATCGAGCGGTACTTACAAAGATAATCACAAAGTGTTACCTTTTAAAAACTTCAAAATGTTTTGGATCCCAAAAGTTAAATGGGGTTTTGGTCTAAATTGCTTCTGCTCCGTCTTAATTCTTTCTTATAGTCTTGATAGGTGCTATTTAAAAGAAGGTCTTAAGCGGAGTATCATGAGTTGATTTTCTCTTTTGCCCTATATTGCTAAAAGTATGCTTATGTAAGATTAAAAGATTTTACTCGATCCGTAGGTCCGATCATGCATCATATTTAATTCACATGTTTAAAAATTTAATTCCCGAAACAAAGTGGTTGGGCTAAGTAAAATCAAACCTGTTCTTGCTGACTCTAAGGTTCCCTATCTTATAGACTCTATCTTTACTTACTACAGGATGGCACGCACTAAGCGCATCGCCTGTGAAGATGACCGGACCAAAGGGAGTACCGCGTCACCGGATGGCGCCACAGCGTAGCCACGATGCCGAGGCAGGACCTAGCGAGCCGCAGCTTGGGAAGAAGATAACCAAAAGACGTAAGATAGCCGAAGTTGGGCTGCGGAGCTAGCTATCGTTACCAAAGATCATTGCAAGGCAACAATTGAAAACATCAAGTGAAGTCGAGATAGAGAATCTGCAGGAGCAAGAGCAGAAGGATATCAAGTCCATCCACGAGTATCAGCGGAAAATTGCGCAACTTGAGCAGGAACTAGAAGCTACAAGGAACCAAAGAAATGATGGGTATGATGCTATTGAAGAGTTGCAGGCTCAGGTGGAGGATCTTGAAGCATATACCGCTGCATTACACGAGGAGGTCCATCATCAAGTATAATCTCCATAATCCGTGTACCAAAAAGCAGGTAGTCGCGGATGATTTGGGATCGGTGGAATCACCGAAGTGTACCCGACCCCAACCGAGGAGTCCGAGGCGGATGAGTCCGCCGGCAGCAATGAGTCCGACCTGCAGGGGGGGTCCGACATCCGAGCTCCCCGAGAGAAAGAGAGAGAGAGATGTAATATATGTTAAATAGTCAACTTTGGGGTGTCCGGCCTATGGGCGGACTTGTAAAATAAATAAGTGAACCTTTGTATGACCGGGCTTGCTTCGTTGCTTTCAATTTTAATAAATCCCGCTTGTGAATAAATCCGATCTTGTTTATAACGGATGTCCGGGTTATTCACAAGAGAGGGGTGAGGTCCCTCGTGCACCACAAGCACCACCGCCTTTGGTCAAGCCGTGGGCGCTTTAGTCCACGCCACTATTGAAAATGCCCGTATGCTACGGGAGATAAGTCGCCAGAATCAGAATGCACCACGTGAAAATCAGGGTCGCCGTAATCACGACGAAATCACCTATGCGGACTTCACCGATACTCGCCCGCCGGTGTTCACCTGTGGCCGAGGAGCCCCTAGAAGCTAATGATTGGCTTCGCATTATAGATCTGAAGTTTGATCTCATTGGAAGGTTGTCCAGACTTGATGAAACCCAAGTTTGCCGCCCAAAGGTGAGAGGCCCCGTGATCCGCATGGTGGGCGAATTTCCTTGCACGGCAGCCACCGGCCACCCAATCACCACGGACCGTGTTCAAAGATGCATTCCGTCAAGATTTTATACCCGACGGAGTAATGCAAGCTAAGTTAGAAGAATTTTTAGCCCTGAAACAAGGTGGACAATCGGTGGTGCAAGACGTGAATTCCTTTAGCCACCTCTCACAAAGTATGCACCGTAACATGTGGATACCGATGTAAAGAAGAAGAAGTGCTTCCTCGGGGGTTTAAAGGGAGATATCAAAACCCACCTTACCTCAAACCCCAATGCCACTTTCTACGAGGCAAAGTGGATATAGCCATTGCCTATGAGAAATCCCTCGTCCTGAAACAAAAGAGTGAGGAACGACGTGCTTTTCTCGACAATCGGGCGGAATCCGAAGCGCCCGAAAAGTTATCTATCATCCCACCCAAAGACTATCGCCCACCATTTCGCTTATCCACAACAAAATTTAAAATCCTCAACCCTATCGCTACCCGCCACAAAGAAGAACAAGCTCCGAGGCAACAGGTGTACCCCCCGCCGCCGCCGCAACCTATCCCCAAAGAGCCCGAACACCTGTGGTGTTCAAACCCAACCCCACCAGCTCCACAAAATACTTCTACCGGTTTCGCCCGTGTTTCAATTGTGATCAAGTCGGGCATCCAGATCGAAACTGCCCCTACCCTAAAAGGAATGCTTCCCAATTTCAGCAAGGGTTCCGGGCGGTCAAACGCCCCTGAGTCAAGGCAAAGGGGTGTTCCACGGCGTGTCCCGAAGGCTAATGCCGGGAAGAAGATCGGGCGCGTCTATCAAGTCCGGTCGGGGGAACGTTCTTGAAGGAGAACCCGTGTTGATGGGTATGTTTCCTGTTGCCAGCGGGCCACCCCGCACTTACATTATTTGATTCTCGGTGCATCTCATACATTTATCAACCGCACCTTTGTTACCAAGCATGAAATTCCCATAAAAGAAATTAAGGATGAGTTTATGGTGCAATCACGGGAGGGCGTATGTGTACGCTGGAAGTAGTCTCTCGATTCCTATATCTCTTGGTGGGTATTTATATCCCACGGATCGATAGTATTGAAGGATCAAAATATAGATGTGATCCTCGGAATGAACTGGTTACGCCCAGTATGGCGCCTGTGATAGATACCTTGAATAGAAATGTTAATTTGTTGCTACCCGATAACCAGCCCCCCACTCCTTATCCAATTTCCGATTCCCAAGAGAGCGGTTACGACCGCTAATGCAAACGCAAAGTGCAAGACTTCAAGATATACCGTAGTCCGTGAGTTTCCGGATGTGTTCCCCCGATGATTTGCCCGGGCTACCACGGAAAGAGATGTTGAATTTGTGATTGAGTTGAAGCCGGCACGCACCAAAGATCCCGAAGAGCTTATAGGATGCCCCCAAAAAGAGTTAGCTGAATTGAAAACTCAATTGAAAGAACTGTTGGATAAAGGTTTTATCCGACCTAGTTCATCGCCGTGGGGTTGTCCCGCAATCTTTTTGTGAAAAAGAAAGATCAAACTCTAAGAATGTGTGTGGACTATCGCCCATTAAACGAGGTGACCATCAAAAATAAATATCCTCTTCCTCGTATCGATCTTCTCTTTGATCAACTTGCGGGAGCCAAGGTGTTCTCCAAGATTGATCTTAGATCTGGCTACCACCAAATACGATACGGCCGGGAAGATATTCAAAACCGCCTTTACCACCGATACGGCCTATACGAATATTTAGTCATGTCATTTGGGCTTACTAATGCTCCCAGCCCATTTCATGTATCCGATGAACTCGGTGTTTATGCCCGAGCTCGATCGTTTTGTCGTAGTGTTCATCGACGACATTCTTATATATTCCAAAAAATAAAGAAGATCATGCGGAGCATCTCCGTATTGTTTCGTCCTCGTCTCCGAGAGCATCGCCTTTATGCTAAATTTAGTAAGTGTGAGTTTTGGCTTAGTGAAGTCAAATTCCTTGGTCATGTCTTATCGACCGAGGGTGTTGCGATTGATCCCAAAGAAAATCCAAGATATTCTTAATTGGAAACCACCCACCACCGTTCATCAAGTTCGTAGTTTCCTTGGAATGGCGGGATATTACCGTCGTTTCGCTCCTCGATTTTTCCAAATTAGCCAAACCAATCACGTAACTCCTCAAGAATCAAACCAAATTCCGATGGTCATCCGAATGTGAGCAAGCTTTCCATAAGTTAAAAGATCTTCTAACCACCGCCCCAATCCTTGCTCGCCCAGATATTGAAAAGCCATTCGATGTGTATTGTGATGCGCCCGCATCGGCATCGGATGTGTGTTAATGCAAGAGGGCAAAGTTATTGCTTATGCTTCGAGACAGCTTGAAGCGACATGAAGAGCACTATCCAACTCATGATCTTGAGTTAGCCGCATAGCTTGTGCATGCTCAAAATATGGAGGCATTATTTCTTCGGGCAACAAATGTCATATTTATAGTGATCATAAAAGTTTGAAGTATATCTTCACACAAATCCGAGTTGAATATGAGGCAAGCGAAGGTGGCTTGAATTAATCAAAGATTATGATCTTGACGTCCATTATCATCCTGGCAAAGCCAATGTGGTTGCGGATGCTCTCGGTCGAAAGAGTCGGTGCAACTGCCTTGTCATCACCCAAGAACTGAAGTCTATGTCAAGAGTTAGAGAGGTTAAATATTGATATAATTTCTCGGGGTACTCTGAATGATATCACCATACACTCATCTATTCAAGAAAAGATTATTGCCGCTCAACGAGAAAGCAAAGGGCTCAAGCATATTAGAGAGAAAGTCGATCGGGGCAAGCGTCTTGTTTCCGCCTTGATGAAGATAATGTGTTATGGTTCAAAAATCGTTTAGTTGTTCCAAAAGTCCCCGAGCTCCCAAGGTTTGATTCTTGATGAAGCTCACCTAACCAGATTCTCGATTCACCCAGTGTAGCAATAAGATGTATCATGACCCGAGGCGTAGATTCCGGTGGACTAAAATGAAAATCGAGGTAGCTCGATATGTTGCGAAATGTGACACTTGTCGAGAGTCAAAGCCATTCATCCAAGACCGCTGGGATGTTACAGCCTTTACCAATTCCCCGCCTGGAAGTGGGAAGATATTAGCATGGACTTTATCGTTGGTTTACCTAGAACCGCCAGAGGGTATGATTCTATATGGGTTATTGTGGATCGATTAACTAAGTCGGCCCATTTTATCCCAAATGAAGAATGTTTACCGAAAGCACCTCAATATGCTCAATTATATATAGACCGAATTATGTGTTTGCACGGGTACCCAAGTCTATTGTTACGATATAGAGGTACACGTTTGTTGCTCGCCCGCGTAAATTCCATGAGACCTTGGGTACTAATTTATTATACAAGATCGCTTACCATCCGCAAAAACCGGAGGGCGCATCGAAAAGAGTAAATCAAATCCTTGAAGATATGCTAAGATCTTGTGTATTAACATATTCCTCGGCTTGGGATGAATGTTTGCCATTAGCAGAATTTGCTTATAATAACAGCTTATCAAGAGAGTCTCAAAATGGCACCATTTGAAGCTTTATATGGCCGCCGATGTCGTACTCCCCTTAATTGGTCTCGAACCGGGAGAAAGACAGTTCTATGGAGTTGATTTAGTTAAAGAAACCGAAGATAAGATCGAGACAAATTCAAGCAAATCTGAGAAAAGCTCAATCTCGACAGAAAAGCTATGCGGATCGTCATCGGCGACCCTTGGCATTTAAGGTTGGAGACTTTGTATACCTGAAGGTATCCCCCATGAAGGGTGTGGATCGTTTTGGGGTCAAAGGAAAGTTGGCGCCTCGATATATTGGTCCATTTCAAATCATTGAACAAAGTGTGGCAAGGTTGCATATCTACTGGATCTACCCCGAACAGCTTGTCTCGGTGCACAATGTGTTCCATGTATCTCAATTGAAAAAAAGTGTTTGCGAGTGCCCGACCAGGTTGTTGACATTGAAGGTGTCACACACGAGCCTGATTTGACATGTGCCGAGTATCGGTCAGGATTCTTGATCGAAAAGATCGGGTTACACGCAGACATATAAAGAAGTTTTATAAAGTTCAATGGGATCAGCATTCGAGGATGAAGCAACTTGGGAGTCGGAGGAATTCTTGAATGAACACTTTAGGAGTTTCTTCCTTCTTTCTCCTAAGTCATGGTTGGTTTCTAACAATCGTGACTTTCCAAAAAATATGAGACTTGTAATATGAACCTTCTACCTCCCTTATGAAACAATGTAAGATGTGTCTACTTGATACATTTCCTTTTCCATTACTTAGCTCCTAAGCTTTGAATCTCGGGACGAGATTCCTTTTAGGGGAATATAATGTAACACCCCGGTGTTACGTTAAGCAAAACCTGCCATGTCATCATCATCATTGCATGAGCATTCATGATTAGAAAACCCTAATTCAAACAATTAAAATAAGTTTACAATTCTAGGAGGTTGTTTGAGCTCTTTTGTATTACATGTGCTTATGTTATAATTTGAATCCTGCTCACATGTTAGATTTCTTAAATAAAACCAATCAATTAAAATCAACCGTGATGTTTGCAAGTGCTTGGCTAACCCTGACTTTCACCTTAAACAAGTTTTCTAAATCAAATGAGGTGCAAGAGAGAACCAAGTTTGAAATTGGCATTCAAATTCTAACCCTAGCTAGAAATGGCTGAGTGTTGGAGTTTGAATATCACTTTCAAATTTGGTGAGCTAACCATAATTAATTTTATAAATAAAAGTTGCTAACCAATGGCATTATTTCAAAGTATAAACTTTGTACTTTGAAAGTGTACTATTGGTTGGGTTTGAAAAGTGCCACATCATCATAATTTATTTGCCCAAAGATTCAATTTGAAAATCATTCAAAAAAAAGGGAGATTTTCAAAGTGTTTTTACCCCCTTCATAATTTCACCTCAAAATATTCAAAATTTGGGAAAAACTCCAAAATACAGTTTGTGCATCTCTTTGAACTCTACAACTTTGGTATACAAAGTTTTTCAAGTTTTTGAATAAAAATTGAGTAATTTCAAAAGTAATTTGAATTTCAAATTGTCCCCTTTTGAGTTTTAAACTACAATTCAAAAATTATTGGGTTTCATGAAAAACTTCCTAAATGAAAGTTGTAGATCCTGAGAAATAGAACAACTTTTATTTTTGGAGATTTTCATCTTTTATTCAAAATTTGAAAGTAATTTTGAAATCCCCAAAGTTAGAATTTTGTCCCTTTTCAAATTTGGAATTCAAATTCAAAAACTAATTTGATTCTGCCCAAACTCTTTAAATCAAAGTTGTAGAGCTGGAAAAGTTGCACACTTGATATTTTGGAAGATTTTTGTGAACAGTTCAAATTTTTGGATTAATTTCGAAAATGGAGGAAATAGGTGTCCCCGCTACTTGCTGATGATCCACGGGGGGTGCCCATGCCGGACGGCCGGCCGACGGCCGCCGTGGCGGCTCTCGCTTTCCCGCGTTTCCCGCGCCTCCAACCAGCTCAACGTCGTCGCGAGAACTCCAGCCACCTGCCCGGCTATCCTTTGCCCTATAAAAGCCATGCGCCGGCCGCCTTTTTTTCTTTTTTCCTCCCCGCTCGCCGGCCCGGCCGCGTCATCTCTCTCGCTAAATTCCGCAACGCCGCTCTTTGGTTTTGATAGCTTGCACGCAGCTCCGCAACCCCCTTTGCGTGCCGTTTGAGTCACTTGTCGCCGTTTGCAAGCGACCGAGATGTCCGAACCGAGCCGTCTCCTTCACTTCTCGGTCCACCCGCCGCCCGTGGTGAGCTACACGCCGTTCGTCCTTCTCAGCCTATCTACGAAGTCTCATTAGGTCTCACCAAGTCCGCCTTGGTGTCTTTGGTCACGTGGGCGTGTTTAGTTTCGCCGGAGAAGTTACGGGGAGCTTGTTCGCCGAGGCGCGGGTTGGGCGTGCCGCCCATATGATCGTCGTCGAGGGGTGCTCACAGGGGGTTGGTGTGGTGTGTTTAGCGGCTCGGTCGGTGCGTCGTAAGGAGGGGAGTGCGTCGGTGTAGTTGGTTTCGCCGGAGGTTCGTCGGCCGGCGGAAGAACCGTTCCTTCACCGTCGCCGTGCCAGCATGTCTTGTGGTCGGGGAAGAAGAGGAGGAGGGGTGACAGCCGGGTGGCGGGTCCGCCTGTCGGGAGGCGTGAGGGGAGAGCCCAGCGGGCTGGCGTCGGTTGCCGGAGCGGGCCGTGCGGGCCGTTTGGGCCGCACAAAGTAGGGCCCATGCGAGGAGAAAAAGTGTTTTCCTTTTTCTATTTTAATTTTCTAAATATGGTTTTCATCTTTTTGCTATAATTTCATTTGGGCAGATAAAAATGTAATAAAAATATGTGAGTGCTCTCCATAATATGCTCTGTCAATGAAAAATGCTAACTTATGATTTTCAGTAAGTTTTAGTTACCATTAAAATTGCTCCTTTAATTAACAAATGCAACTTCCATGATTTTTAATAATTAAAATATAGCTCCAAAAATCATGAAATTTGTTTTGTGTGCTAATTAGAGTATGAGGATTTTAATTATGAAGTTTGGTTAAGTTTTGATTAAGTTTTTGTTTTATGCTTAATTAATCCCTTTATTAATTAATGTTTAATTAGTTAATTCTTTGATTAATTAGGGTTTAATTAATCTTTAATTAGCAAGTTAATTAGCGGCTTTCAACGACTGTGAAAATGGTCAATAAATTAGTAATCACCTCTAATCACCATTAGGGTTGCTTGATTTTGGGATTGAGTGATGACCCTAGGCCATTAACCCTAATGACCTTCGGCATTTCATGTTGATTGCGTATCGCTTTTCCGTCGTCGTCGACGCTAGTTATACCTTCCTAGAGTGAGGTTACCGTGAAGGAAAGTTGTACTCAAGATAGTTTAACGTTTGATGCATCGTTATCGCATGTTCATTCATTTCTTGCATTGTAATCATGCATCTCAATCGTAGCTATCGAATCCGAGGAGGGAGTTGAGCCATCTCCGGTTCCCGAAGAGGTTGGATCCGATCCCCGTGATTGGGTAACCGCACCTCACTTCGCCGAGCCCCAAGGCAAGCCCCGGATGCATTCAAACCCCGCCTTGTATTTCGAAAAGTTTTATGATTTCATGTGATGATACCGCATTCGGTGTAGGAGTTGTGTGTTACCCTACTTGATGCATTTACCATACCTTGAGATATTATCCTCGATACTGTTTTGATTTCGAAATGCTTAGTATGCGCTTAGTCTTGCTACTAGTGTAGGGTTTTGACAAACTGTTTACAAATGTGTGATAACAATGATCCCTGATGGGAATTTATGAAAACCTGATGTTGCTTGTCGCCTACCTCTCACCTTGGCCGGGTTAGGGGTACGCACAAGAACATGATGATGAGTAAATCGAGACGCCGGTGGAGTGACTTGCATCGGGAGGGGCTACGCCCGGGTGTAGTGTCGCTCCACTTGTGCGGTTAAGCACCGCTCGTTGCTTGGCCCTTGGATCATGAGGTTATTGGATAGTACTAGTCGCATGCTAATGGCGGTAAACTCCACTGGGACTATCTTTTACTAGAACGGACAAGTAGCATGTGCCCATCCTACGATGCGCACCGCCGGTGACCGAGCGGCCGTAGTGAGGTGGTGTACCGCACCTCCGCTCGGTAGGGAGAAATCCGGGCGTGAGTTGATGTATGTAAGATGTTGGTCCTGCATACATCGGGCGGCTAGGAAGCCCCCATTTGGGTATATAAAGCGATTCGAATCGTCGTGTGCTCCACGATATGGGAGCCGTGATCCTCGCACCAAAGATCGTAGTAATAATGGAAGTTGAGTATGGAAAGTTTTGAATTCAGTATATGTTTGACAAGTGATTGATACATTAAGGACTGGCTTAGTCTTTTTTTAGCAAAAAAGAGTCTTTTGATCTTGCTAAAGCCTCACCTTGATTCCTATTAGCCAAGCATTCCCGAAGTCTTCTCCCAAATTTTTGGTCGGGTAAGTCTTGCGGAGTACTTTTTTGTACTCGTGGTTTGTTCAACCCCTCGTTGGTGTGAACCGCATGGGCAAGCGTGCTACGGCCCTTGCCGCATGACGGTTGTTGAAGAAGTGTCCGAGGAAGAGTGAATTGAGTGGCCTTTGGGCGGGGCAACTTTTGTTGCGTGGATTGTAATAAAGTTAAGTAATGATACTTTCATTTGGGTTGTAATAACACGCCGGGTTTGTATAAATTTTATAAAATGTTTGTAAATTAAGTTATTGTAAGTCTTCCGCTACTCGGTATTTTGTATGAAAGCTGTTGTAATACCGTGATGTATCCGTAAGTATCGATCCTGGAGTGATTGTGGTTTATCGGGGATCCACCCGACGGAACATTCTAGGTTATATGGTGTATAAGCATGGTTGACCGAGGTCTTAGGGACAAGGTCGGTGCTTGTGGGCCATATAATTTAGAAGGTTACGCCCAGGCGGCGGTGGTGGCGCCCTCGCAGCGGCCGGAGGAGGCGACGGCGGCGGCGCCCGACCTCCGTTGTGGATCTGGGGAGGGGGCTCTTGGGGGAGGACGGGGAGGAGCCGGGGAGGACGGGAGGAGCCGGGAGGCGTGGGGGCGCCGGGGCCGGCCGGGCCGCGGCGGCGGGGGAAGGGCCAAGGGGAGGGAGCGGGTTAGGGTTGCCAAAGAGTGTAATGCTTCCTCTCGACTTGCTCTGACTTATACGGCACATATTCTCCCAGAAATCATTTTCATAGCGTGACGAGACAAGAGGGGGCTTGTGTAGACGATTCCACCAGTCATTGCACAAGAAAGATAATAACAGAACACAATACCAACTTCCATCTCATACAGCGTCACAAAATCTTTTATATAATAAGGAGGAAAACATACTTTAGTAACTGTTTGTATATAGCGTTAAAAATTATCTTATCATGTCACACAAGAGTCAATACTAATATTATAAAAAAAAGGTCTTTGTCAGAGACGTCGCTAGACGTTCCTACACCAGAGTGGTGATGGCTCTTTAGGCACGTAGATGGATGGCTGTACACCGTAGCAGCCCCGCCAAATTTTGGGTACCAATGCTTTCCATACACGTGCACAGCACACTTCGTGCCATATGGCCAAATCTTAGGCGGCGAATTAACCCGTCCAACAAATTTTGGATGTCCTATAATTTTACAAACCGTGGAAGTCAAACTATTTTAAGTGTAACTAAATTTATAAAAAAGAATAACATCATATCTATAACATAAGTCCAAGCTAACCGTACGTCGGGGTGTTATCATCAGCAGGCCATCAAGGATCCATGGTCCCACTCACCAATTGAGTCATCAACTGAGTCACCAGGCGCTGAACTGAGCTGCTGCTGTAGATTGCAATTCCTCCAAAATCAAAAGATCTAAACGGACAGTCTTCTTTGGTTACACAAGCCCAGAGAAACGAACTACATTCGGAATTGGACTCGTAGGATCATGGCACATCCAACCAAGCTCGGCCAAGGCGAGTTTCTTTTGCGTGATCGGCCAAGACGACATGATGATGATGATGAAAAGATTCTACAAAGCGTGAGCAATAGAGTTCTAATTGGGAGGGAGGCCACTTATATTAATTTGAAACCAAAGGCGCCATTGTGTGTATGTAAGTGGCCAACATGGGTACCCGTTGCGCACTACAGCCGTTGGATGGACCATCAAGGCTGTGTCCGTTGTTGGTGCACCTAACGTGTAATCGTGGGCGCACGCGCCACGCGAGGATATATAAAGGAACTGACTGACACTGAGGTCGCGAGCGAGGTTTCCCCTATATAGTACTATTGTACTACTATATTGTGAGTTGTGACCTGATCCATGTCCTAATATATAAAAGAAAAGAGATATAAACGTTTGTGGAACGGGATGCCGCACCATGCATATATATTATATATATATAGACATTATTAGTCATGGGTTTGACAGCTCCTGTGGTTGACCACACAAAAGGTGACTAACACCCTGTTTGGCAATTTAGAGACTAAAAATAACTAAAATGAGAAGACTACATTTTAGTCCCATGGAACCAAACAGGCCAGGATGAGTCTTGTATGTGAAGATATTTCAAAAATATATGTATCTATATAGGTGCGTTTGGTTCTTTTCTTTGCGTAGCCTGGATGACATCTCAGAACCAGACTGCAACAAGCCAGGCTCTTTGCATGCAGGGGCGATTTATTTGACTCACGTTCCCGTCCATCCAGTCTGAGCGCCAGACAGTGATTGGTTGCACGCTTCTAGCTCACCTCGTGCACGCAACAAGAGATAGCTGAGCTCGCTGCGAGTGCCCACGCGAGCCAGGCTCGCCAAAAACGGATTCTAAATCCGTTTCCCTGGAGCTAGGCTCCGAGGGGCTTCCTGCATGCACCAGACAGGCCCGTGGCCTAGTACAGGTATCCAAACAACGTTAACCTGCATCTGTGGCCGGAGCCTAGTCGGCCTTGGTCAGGGCAACCAAACAGGCCCTATATGTTCAGTTTCTTTCGTACAATATGTTGATGAATATGTGTTTAGGGCTCGGTTCGAGGTCATTCTCGATAGGAATTGTTTTCGGTGAAAATTAACTATACAAATTACACAGACATTCCTAGTAGAAATGGTTCTAGGTCACATATCTTTGGTAACAGAACGACATCCTAGTAGTGATCTAGAAGCTCGATTTATGCCCCCACTCCATCTGGTTGGAATCCACAAGACCACCGCTCGGTACGATTAGATATGCAAGAATCGCAGAGTTGTCCTTAATTCGTACAGAAAAACTGGAAAAATATTTGCAGAGTTGGTGAGCTTGATGTATATATAGGGATGAAAATGGTATGGATATTTTCCGATCGTATTCGAGACCGAATTCATTTAGAGAGATTTTTATCCGTTCGTATCCGAGTCCAGACATTCAACATCCGGTACCGTATCCGTATCCGAATATTCAAATTGCATATTTATGATGTCGATGTCCAATCGTATCCTATCCGGCATCATTGATACTATCCGTATTCGAATCCGAATCCGGACAAAAATATGAAAACAAATGTGGTATGAGTAATATCCGTCCGTATCCGATCCGTTTTCATCCATATGTATATATATGATTACCCAGAATAACTGTACCTAGTCTCCTCATAAGTCCAAGCTAACCGTACGTCGGGATGTTGTCATCAGCAGGTCATCAAGGATTCAGGGTCTCACTCACCAATTGAGTCATCACCAAGCGCTGAACTGAGCTCCACCAACTCTCCCAGGGATTTTTTTGGGGGGAAGTTGGGAGGGAGGCCCCCTCCTACCTGATTTATATTAATAATAAACATAAGCTGTACATATGCAATGCCAAGGTGGCAAAAAAACGAAGAATGAGAACAGCAGAAAAAGAGACGAGCGGAAAAAGAAGCAAAAGGGAAAGGAAAACAGAAAACTCTCCCAGGAATTTTTTTGAGGGGAAGTTGGGAGGGAGGCCCTATACCTGCCTGATTTATATTAATAATAAAAATAAGCTGTACATATGCAATGCCAAGGTGGCAGAGAAACGAGAATGAGAACAGCAGAAAAAGAGAGCAGCGGAAAAAGAAGCAAAGGGAAAGGAAAACAGAAAACTCTCGCAGGAATGAATTACCAAACGGTGTCGTTTTTTTGACGTGTGCTACTAGCCGCTGTAGGCTTCTAGCTGAAGTGTACCCCTCCCCCCTCCTACTAGTGTACTAGCTGTTCTCAAAAAAAAAAAAAAAAAAAAAAAAAAAAAAACACACTAGTGTACTAGCTATGTAGGTGTGGTTCTCTTTCACGGAATCACGGGCGAACATAAACGAGCGACAGGGTCAACCTAGCTACCGGTTCTTCATCCCAATTTTTATACGGAGTAGTATCTAGCTAGCGTCGACAGCCACATGTTGCTTTCGGCTTTCGATCGGGGACGCTCAACATGCATTTTCCTAATCGTCTTCTTACATTCTGCTATCGTAATCGGCAAACCATATGCATCGCCTCTAGAAAATAAAGAGGCCGGGTGGAATTGGGATTGGGATCTCTTCCGTCTCCTCTGCTTTCTGGCTACCCGTCTTCGTCGCCGTCAGCGCACGCCACGAATCCTTTTTATCTTTGCTGCAGCTGCGGGCAGCCTGCAGGCGATCAGCTGGCTCACGAAAGGTGGTTGGTTTTTCACATGATCACGTCGTCGATATGCATGCCGGCCGGAACCACAAAGACGGTCGATCGCTCACGGGCGGCCGGGCAGAGAGAGACCAGGGGAGAGGCCCGACGGCGTGGCGCACGATCGAACGCGCGCGCGCCTCGGCCGCTCATGGCGTCGTTGTCTCGTTGACAGGACGTCAGGGTCGCAGTGCGATGCGATCCTTGTTTGCCTTGCTTGCGACGCGACGGTCAGGTGCGGACGTGTGTGGTTGGCATCTCATCATGCCTTGGCTTCGCCGGCCCTAATAGCTTCAGCCTAGCTACGTGCAAGTCAGAGCTACCTCACGCACCGTGTCCTGCCGCCATGCATGTACAAGATTCCTAGTATCGATCTGATTGTAGGATTTGTGGCAAAGGCAATGCGCGTTGTTGACACCACTCCACGCTGCGTCTACAGCAGGGAAGTCTGGGATTCATGTCGTAGGTCCTATCGTCTTGCATGCAGAGCTCGTCGCCGTTCAAGAGACCAATATTATGGAATGGTGGACTAGCGTCAGGAAGCGTCTACCGAGGCTGGTGCGTCGCGGGTTCGACTCCTCCTTCTTCCTAATCGGTTGGTCGCGAGGACCTTCAACGGGATCGCTACACCCGTGCCACGGCTGCTGCAGGTCATCGTCGCGGAGTTTGCTCTCTGGTGCGCTGTCGGATTCAGGCACTTGGAGGCACTGCAGGCGCTGCGCGGCTAGGCTGCAGTCGTTCAGTCGTTGTTGAGACATACTCCAGCTTTGATGTAATCACAAGCTCGTGCGCTGTGTGGGTGGCTTTGGCTGCGGTTTCGGTGATCCATGGATCACTGTTGTTCATAATAAATTCTCTTATCCTGCTTAATGAAATACGTGCTTAAGCGCGTTCTCAATCTCGAAAAAAAAAAGACACCACTCCACGCTCACCCAAATCAAGCTAGCACTCGCTCGGTCCTAAAATAAGTGCAAGCGTCAATCAATTTTAAGTTCAACTAAATTATTTATAGAAAATAGCATTGCCATATCTATTTCTAAATAAGTTTATAATAAAAATATATTTTTGTATACATTAGTCAAACTTGAGTTTAATTGAGGATACGAGATGGGCACCTGGTTTGCGACGGAGAGATTATACTCCTGTACCGTGCAGTTATTGCTTGCTTACTGTACACATTCTCCATCTTTGTCATTGAAACATGAAACTGTTCTCTGCTCTGGTTGACTTGCTTGCTTGGATGGATGTGCTTGGTGGCCTCAATAATAATCTCAACTCTCAAGTTACATGCTAACCTTGTCACATAGCTTACGTGTTTGGTGTGACCATGTCCTGTAGGTGTACGAAGAGTTGTTCACGTACGTACTAGTGGTTGCTCGGTTCAGTTCAGCTGCCTCTCGAGTCTCGAGTCTGAAAGCCGCCATTGCATGGTCTTAGTGTGGTTTGTTCGGTTTATGTGACGAAAGTTAAACGACATCTGTTCAACTCCGAGCAATATAATGCAACCAAACCTTGGGCTGGTTGGTTCACTCGTACTAACTCCCACTCTGCCAGCGTAGGACCTGTCCTTCTTGCGTGTGTTTCTCTCCTAACCGTTTGACAAATAACGCAAGTTTTTCGGTTGGACCTGGTAGGCACATGAAACCTAGCTAGTAGCTACGTAATATTGTATCACCAGAAAAACTAGTTTGGCCAAAGGTTTAGTAATCGTGATGAGTTTCTTGTAAACTCCGCATAACACAGCTGCAGCTTTCAGATCCAGGTTGGACCTATAAACTACAGATTAAATAAAGTGGCATAAACGTTTGCTTGCACCCAGTCCAAACTACTTATATACAAAATGAAATGATTAAAAAAAAATGAATTATTCTAGATGCTCTCAACATATACCTCTCGCTGATCCAAGATTTCTACGAGCAATATAGGTACCTCTAATGATTCTAAGAGCACGAGTTTTTTTTCCAAATGGAAACGTGTTTACATATATGTTATCAGTTAAAAGACACAGTCTGAGTTTAAAACTTGGCTAGAGATGTTTCCCATTTGTTATCTGCATATGCCATCATTGCATTGGGAGCTTATCATTTCTGTAAAAAAAAATGTATTTTTAACTGGTGCATGAAATTCAAAAGCAAAAATCCATTTTTATCTCATTCCGCAACTTTTCACAAAGGGGGTCACTTTTGCTAGCTGATCGAATGTAATAAAGAATATGATTGCATTACACAGTCATTTTTTTCTCGAACACGTGTAGAGCGCCATAAATCATTGTATTAAGAACAAAATACAGTGTGTCACTTTTAGTTTTACAAGAAAACTTACTTGTGGTCAATCTCAACATTTACGGAAGATTCACTCTCAAAATAGTATCCATCTAGAAAGTACGGAGTATATAAGCAATTAAGCATACGCCAAACCCTACAGATGCTGATCGACCGGCGATGATTCTCTCATTATTTGTCTATAGCAAAAGAGAATCCCACCAAACCTGCAGACCAGCATAAGTGCATACTCCTAAATAATAACGTCGACACAACAGGATACTCAAATGTACACGCAAGAGAACTTTTTGATTGCTCAAGGAAATAAAAAAAAAATAAATAAAATAGCATTATATATGTACGTAGCAGATTTTGCAAATAAAATAAGGTACTACATTGTAAATGTGCAGTCTAATTAGTTTACCTAACCCCATATCCCCATAGATCTCTTTATTAATAAATAAATAAAATAGCATTATATATGTACGTAGCAGATTTTGCAAATAAAATAAGGTACTACATTGTAAATATTTTTGAACGCAAAGTACTACATTGTAAATTATGTGCAGTCTAATTAGTTTACCTAACCCCATGCCCCCCATCTATCCCTTTAAATACTGGTATCATGCCATGGCGCCTCTTATTACAAAACCTGAAGACCTAAGTGAAGAACCTAATAAGACCAACTAATAAGGGTACACTTCCTCCATCCTCTGAAGTCACTAGTAGCCAAACACGCATATCACGCAGGCAACATGGTGCAGTTAGAAGTCACCAAAGAGCACGACGATGGCCGCGACGACGTGACCGTCACGGTGGCGCCGGCGCTGCCGGTGCAGGAACAACTCCTGCCGCTGTCCAACCTGGACCTCCTCCTGCCGCCGCTCGACGTCAGCCTCTTCTTCTGCTACCTCCACCCGGCGCCCACCGCGGCCGCTCTCAAGGAGGCACTGGCCAAGACGCTAGTGGCGTACTACCCGTTGGCGGGGGAGGTGGTGGCCAACGGCGACGGGGAGCCGGAGCTGCTCTGCAGCGGCCGCGGCGTGGACTTCACGGAGACGACCGCGGCCGCCGGCGCCGAGCTGCGGGAGCTCCGGCTGGGCGCCGTGGACGAGGGTGTCGAAAAGCTGGTGCCTGTCAAGAAGGCCGCCTGCGTGATGGCCGTTAAGGTATGTAATGATGATCGACGACGACCTGGTTAATTAAGCTGCGCGTGTACGTATAGGAATGTTGCTTCCTTTCCCATAAAAGTGTAAAACACGTTTCTCGTATGACGTTAGCATGCAACATATGCATGTCATAAATACACACAACATTCTTTGAGTCTTGATGACCGTGTTGTTGCATGGCGCCTGACATGCACGCAACGCCCGCAGCTGACGAAGTTCAGGTGCGGCGGCGCCGTCGTCGGCTGCACCTTCGACCACCGTGTCTGCGACGCCTACTCCTTCAATATGTTCCTCGTCGCGTGGGCCGCAGCCGCCCGCGGCAGCTCAGCGCCTCCACGGGCCCCGTCCTTCCGCCGGTCCCTCGTCGCCCCCCGCGACCCATCACACCAGCGCGCGCCGTCCACCGACGCCCTCATCGAGCGCCTGTTCTCTCCACGCAGCGCCGCGCCACCGCCGCCGCCGCCCGCCGCCGCAGGCCGCTCCGTGAACCGGATCTACCGCATAGCCGCGGCGGACATCGCGGCGCTGAAGGCCTCGGCGGGGCCGGGGCGCACGAAGCTGGAGGCGTTCACGGCGCACCTGTGGCAGCTCTGCTCCAGGGCGGCCTCCCCGCGGCAGAGCCAGTGCTGCATGGGCGTGGTCGTGGACGGGCGCACCCGCATGTGCCCGGACGGCGACATGAAGGCCTACTTCGGCAACGTGCTCACCATCCCGTACGGCGTCCTCGGCTCCAAGGACCTCCGCGGCATGGCCCTCGCCGACGTGGCGGACGACGTGCACCGGTGGGTGGCGGAGGCCGCCACCGGCGACCACTTCAGGGGACTCGTGGACTGGGTGGAGGAGCTGCGGCCGAAGCCCGCCGCGGCGAGGGCGTACCTGGGAGGAACCGGCGGGAACGAGGCGATGGCGTGCATCGTGTCGTCCGGCATGACCTTCCCGGTGGGCAAGGCGGACTTCGGGACGGGCCTCCCGCGTTCGCGTCGTACCACTTCCCGTGGCCCGCCGGCGCCGGGTACGTGATGCCGATGCCGAGCGCGCGCGGGGACGGCGACTGGGTGGTGTACGTGCACGTGGCGCCGGAGGTGGCCAAGGTGATGGAGGAGGAGTCCACCGTGTTCCAAGCCCTCGACAACAGCTACGTGTTTGGGTGACCCACATTAATTGTCGTGCATCCGAAATGTAAGTGTTGTGTACGTACGTACCTGTGACTATGAAGCTAATGTATGCCCACCCGTGTGTAGAGTTGATTGGTATGGAGTACTCGCTACTCAGTAGCGCTACCAATTTGTCCAGTTGGTAGCTATTTATGTTTCGGTCTGAGAAAATAATAGTACTCCATGTCAGGTGACATATGTGTAAGTGTAACAAATGTTGCTTACGTAGTACTATATAAGGCCTGCTGTGCGTAGCTAAATTACGTGGACAGATATTTATTTTATTAGTGCCTTCTTTTGGAAACTCGGTGCCATTTTTTGGACAGTACATGTGAACTCTGAAGATGCCAGTCTCCATTGAGCTGAAATTGCGTACTAGTACTTGTTTGGGGGTGGTGTTGGGGTGGGGGTGTTGGGGGGGGGGGTGGGGTGCGGGGCGCGGTGTCTACTCTTTAATTCTATTTGTATTGTTGTTTCTTGAAACATGAGTGTGAACGTCTAATGAAAATGGTGGTGTTTCACTAGCTTTACTTGAGCACCGCCTGTGTAAATATTTGTGCTT
>JADLZL010007942.1:0-13783 GCA_015844335.1 Chrysopogon serrulatus
CGGCCTCACAGTGGCCACGTCAGTGAAACGAATGGTGGCCGTGGGATGGGTGTTCGGTGGCTGTGATGCCGTTGACCCAGAGTTGGGAATAGGAGTTTCATGCTGACCGGCCAGGGTCTCTGCGCGAGCGCCGTCGTTGTCGCGCGTTCGTTGGCCAGAGCTTTCCGCTGTCGTGTTCGTATTGGCTGGGGCGATTGGGCCCATCGGCTGGGGCGGTTGGGCCCATCGTTTCTCTGTACAGAGAACCGGAGTCGCAGCGCCTTTCTGACACGCCTCGGGCAGGGGCGCGTCGGGTCGTTGTCGCGCATCCGTTGGCCAGCTCTTTCCGGTGTCGTGATTCTATTGGTTCGTGCTGGGCGGGCCCAGTGTCGGTCTCTACGCAAAAAAAGGCTTTGCGCCGGCTGGGATGGGTGTGCTCTCGTGCTCCATCGACGTGCTGGCTGATTACGCGTCTCGGTCGCTGCCGGTAGGGTCGCGTTCCTGGGGCAGTGTGTGGGGCCCGTGGATCAGTGTCTTTTGGTCTAGCTGTCCCGGACTGGGCTATCGAGGTCGAGGGTGCGGATAAAGCGCCCACCGCTCCGTCCCCCGGCTGCTTCTCTCAGACGGCTCCCCCAGGTGAGACCGCTTCCCCAATCCCCACCTTCCCGTTGCTTTCGCCCCCTTTTCGTCGCCGTGCGTCTAAAAATCTGACGCCGTGCCGCCGTGCCGCCCAGCGTTCGGTGGTGGGTCGTGTGTGCCCTGCAGGTCCTTGGCGAACCAGATCTGGTGTTGCCCGGCGGTGGTCGGCGGCAAGGGGACTCGGCGGCGGCCTTGGCGTCGAGTCGATTGGTCGCCCGGCGCTTCCGGTCTTCGTGTGCTCCGTGCGTTGGTATGATTCTTGCGCATTCCAGTGCCTACATTCTTCCTGTCCGAGCGAGCCTCTCACTTTTTGTTTTGATTGATTTTTTCCCCAGTGCGGTCGTGCGCCCGCTGTGTGGGTGTGTTTGCGTTATCTGTGTTTTCGTTTTGGCTTTGTTCAATGTTGGTGTATACAGAGTGAGGCGAGCACATGTTTGTTGTGGGTTTGTCGTACCTCTCACTTTTACAGACTGTTGTGGCGCGGTGTGGTTTGCCGTACGCCTCCATGGTTTTTGAACGAGACGGAGACGGAATGCCTGTCTATGGAATCGAGATCGATGTTCCCTCTGTTGGAGCTGCCCTGCCGTGCCGTAGCTTTTTCTTCTGGGCACCACAGGACGAGTTTTGCGCCACTGGATACGAGCAAGCCGCTTTGCAGGCTATATCGTTCTTACAAAAAATGTATGGTTTCGTCGTTGTGGATTACAATTTTGGAGGTGTAGTTTTGTGCAGCTCGGTGGCGCGTGCGGCCGTGTCTGTAGCCGCAAGGGCCACAGGAATGTTGGGTAGGTTAGCTGGGGAACGTCAGGAACTGGCTATGCAGTCTGCCTGCCTGATGAAGGAGGTGTCGCTGTTGAATCTCCTTGTTTGATTTTGTGTTGCTTAGGACAGTATCTGTACTTTCAATTTTGTTTGCAGAGCCTTTATCTTTTGATTCTGTAATTTTTAATTCCAGTCGCATCATAAAATAAGTTGTGCTAACTACCTGTTCTGTGAGGACTCCCAGTGTTGTTAGGCGCCGGTCCTATGTCTTTACAAATTGTTGCTCGTGGCGAGCCATGTAGGTTACCTTGTCTCTTGCTTTACTGGGTGCTTTCATGTGTATTTGTGGTTGTGTGTCTTTCAGCTTATCTGTTTCTCTCTTTGTACCGTCGTTAGCTTCGTCGCAGCCGGCTCCTGCAGCTAGGGCCTCCAGTTCACGCAAAAGACAGTGTATGTGCTCTGTGTTGCACTCTATTTATGAATCTGGTTTTCTACTCCGCTGGATGCTAGATGGTTTGGTTTTTCCCCTTATAGTGGAAGGTGCATGGCATGTGCCAAACAAGCTTACGCCTGCTGAGTGCCGTCGTAAGAGGAAAAGGTTTTTAGATCAGAAAAAGTTGGTTTTGGCAGGTGCTGGCTCCCTACCTGTCATTGTTATCTGCTGTGCTTATTACTTTTGGCTGCTGATATTGGTGCTGTTTACCGCGCTTTTTCCCCAAATGTTAGGAAATCCTGCTAGCCGTAGTGGGTCTTTGGGATGTGGTCGCTTCACTCAGGAATATATTGATGCCTTAAAAGGTCTGTTTGTTCTTGAGTTAGGTTCCCTACTGTCTTTCCCTGCTATGCTATTGGACCTGCCTAACTGTATTTTTGTTTTTTGTTTGTTTTGGTGGTTGCTGTCTCCTGCTCCTGCCCTGTCACTAGCTACCTATCCTGATCGTTCGTCCTATGGAATGCCAGATTATGAGTGTAGGTACTGTCATGCTATGTTTTGGTTGCGTGAATATGCCAGTGGCCAGTCTAGCATAAGAGATGGCAGGATAGTTTATAACAAATGCTGCAGGGGTGGAAAGGTTGTGATACCTCCTTTCAAAGATCGCCCTGAACCCCTTGCTTCGCTGGCTAGATTCGATGGTGACGCTCAGTGTAGACGCTTCTTAAAGAATATAAGGCAGTACAACTGCCTATTTGCTTTCACTTCGATGGGCGCAAACATTGATAGATCCATGAATGATGGTCGTGGCCCTCCTGTGTTTAAGGTGTCTGGCCAGATTCATCATCGTATAGGATCACTTCTTCCACCGGATGGTACACCCCCAAAGTTTATCCAACTATACATATATGATACTGCAAATGAGGTAAGGAATAGGTTACGTGCGCTGAATCCTGATGAGCGCCCCTCTGAGCCTCTAGACCCGTTGATTATTGAACAGCTGCGGAAAATGCTAGACGATCACAATCCGTTGGTTCAGCAGTTCAGGCTAGCAAGGGATAGACTGTTAGAAAACGGCGACGAGGAATTCATAATAAGAATCATTGGGGCAAGGGAAGGAGATCCAGTCCAGTACAATCTTCCTACTACTGACCAGTTAGCCATGCTTGTTGTTGGTGATTTCTCATTAGATACTTTCCAGCGTGATATCGTGGTCCAGGCTAGATCCGGTCAGTTACAGCAAATTTCTTCTTTGCATCCTGCTTTCATGGCTCTGCAGTATCCTATTCTGTTTCCCTATGGCGAACGTGGTTACCAGATAGGTGTGGTTTATGATGGTGTCAGTGCAGATGGTAAAAATAAACGTGTCAAGGTAACTATGCAGGACTTTTACCGCCATGCGTTTCACTATAGGAAAAACCAGCCAAACCCTTTCCTGTGCTATGGTGCCTTATCCACCCAGGCTAAGGTCGATGCGCGTGCCTGTGTAGATGAGAATAGGCTCTGGTATGTACTAAAGAATCAGGACAAGCTACGTGTAGATAGTCTGCAAGATATAATGGACGCTGCTGACAAAGGTTGCGTAGATGGTGGTGAGATCGGAAAAAAAACTGTGCTTCCAGCATCACATACTGGTGGGAGACGTTATATGATCCAGAACTACCATGATGCGATTGCTATTTGTAGGGTACATGGCCCACCTGATTTTTTTACCACTTTTACCTGTAACCCAAAGTGGCCAGAGATCTCCGATGCCCTATCGTTTGAGCCTGGCCAGAAATCAACGGATAGAGCTGACATGGTGGTCCGAGTCTATAACATGAAGCTTGAAGAGTTGCTGGCTGATATAAAAGCCGGGAGGGCTTTTGGGCCTGTCAACGCTGGTACGTGTTTTTTGCTAGGTAGCTTTCCTCGCTGTGTTGGGTGGGGGAGGTGCTATACCTTCCTAGATCTGATGTTGTTTCTTTGGTTTCTCTGATTAGTGCTCCACACCGTCGAGTTCCAAAAACGTGGCCTACCCCATGCTCATATTATTATCTGGCTAGCTCAGGACACCTCGCACCCCACACCTGCATTCATAGATAAGTTTATATCTGCTGAGATTCCTGACCCATGCACAGATCCTCTTGGATATGCATTGGTGGCTGAACACATGGTGCATGGTCCATGTGGTGTGGGACATGAGACCTGCCCATGCATGAAAAATGGAAAGTGCTCAAAAAAGTTTCCAAAAAAATACCAGAGTGAGACAAACGTAGATGAGAATGGCTTTGCTCTGTACAGAAGATCGAATAATACGAGATATGTTGAAAAGGGGGGTAGACGGCTAGACAGTGCCTGGGTTGTGCCATATAACATGTCCTTGCTTAAGAAATACCAGGCTCATATCAATGTAGAATGGTGTAACAAAGGAATTTTTATTAAATACCTTTTCAAGTATGTTACTAAGGGTCCTGATCGTGGTAAGGTCTATTTACAGAGAATAAAAAATGGCGAGCAGGCTCCTTACGATGAACAGACAAAAACTGTTAACGAGGTCAAAGAGTACCTAGACTGTAGATATATATGTGAGCAGGACGCATGCTGGCGAATATTTGGTTATGATATTCATAGTCACTATCCATCTGTAGAAAGGTTGCCTGTGCATCTCCCTAATGACAACTGTATAGTTTATGATGCGGATGCGGACATAAATGATATTGCCAACGAAGAGTTCCTTCGTAGAACAATGCTAACTGAATGGTTTGTGGCCAATCAGGTTAGCCCTGCAGGCAGGGAGCTCACTTATTGTGAGTTTCCCTCAAAGTGGAAGTGGGATGCTTCGGCTAGAAAGTGGGACCATAGACGGCGAGGTGGTGGTAAGATAGGTAGGATTTATTATGTGCATCCCTCGGTTGGTGAGAGATATTTTCTTAGGATGCTTCTCCTTGTGGTTAGAGGTGCTAAAAGCTATGAAGATGTTAGAACCCATAATGGCACCCTCTATCCTACGTTTAAATTAGCATGCAATGCTCGTGGCTTACTTGGTGATGATCAGGAATGGTACGATGCCTTTGATGAGGCAGCTGCCTGGGCAACATCCCCACAGCTTAGGAAACTATTTGTTACTATGTTGCTGTTTTGCGAGGTTAAGGATGAGACTCTTTTCTTTGAAAAGGTTTGGAAGCTCCTGGTTGATGACATACAGTACAGTTTTAGGGATGCAGTAGGCAATGCTGGGTTCCATGTCTCTGATGAAGAGCTTAGAAACTATTTGCTTGATGATCTATCCACTCTTTTCTCGAAGAATGGGGCTAGAATACGTGACCACGATTTGCCTATGAGGACCACTAGCTCACAGTGTGATTATGGTAACAGACTTATTGAGGAGGAACTTGCGTATGATACACAGCACTTAGTGCAGCAGGCTGATGATTCTGTTAGGAGCTTAAATGAAGAACAACTTAGTGCTTTCAAGTTGATCACAGACACCGTTCTAAATAATAGGCCAGGTTTTTTCTTTGTCTCTGGTTACGGAGGTACTGGGAAGACATTTCTTTGGGGTGCTATAGTTGCTTGGCTACGTTCGCGTAAGAAGATAGTGCTTACTGTCGCTTCGTCCGGCGTTGCTTCCTTGCTATTGCCAGGTGGTAGAACTGCCCATTCACGTTTCAAGATACCCTGCGATCTCGATGAGAGTTCTGTTTGTGACATTAAACGTGGGTCCATGCTGTGTGAGCTTATCGAGTCTGCATCGCTTGTTATTTGGGACGAGGCTTTAATGACACATCGTCATGCATTTGAGGCCTTAGATAGAACCTTTAGAGACCTCCTGTCGCGTACGACAGAAAGTGCTGAGAGTTTAGTTTTTGGTGGCAAGGTGGTTGTGCTGGGTGGTGACCTTCGACAGATACTGCCTGTTGTCGAGGGTGGTGATAGGTCTCAGGTTGTTAATGCTGCGATTGTCAATTCTCCGCTGTGGAAGCACGTCAAGGTTTTGTCTTTAACTACAAACATGAGGCTCCGTAGTCCAGACCTTAGCGTACAGACACAAAATGAGATTGCTGCATTTAGCAGATGGGTTCTAGATGTTGGAGAGGGTAAGATCGATTCCGTGAGAGCCACTGGTGAGACTGAGGGAACATGGATTAGGATACCGAGTGACCTATTGCTTAGAGCCCAAGGAGATAATATGTCAGCCATAGTGAATACTGTTTACCCAGGTTTGGTCAACAGATATACTGACATTGCCTACCTTCAGAGTCGAGCCATTTTGACACCGACTAATGAGCTTGCAGATAATATCAACTCATATGTAGTGTCCCTTGTCCCTGGTGAGGAAAAAGAATACTTAAGCTATGATAACATTGTAAAGTCCCCAGATGCTCATGATTCTTATGACGTCCTGTACCCCACAGAATTTTTGAACTCCCTAAATGGAAACAATTTCCCTCACCATCGTCTCCTGCTTAAGAAAGGTGTTCCGATAATGATGCTTAGGAATCTTGACCAGTCTGGTGGCCTATGTAATGGAACGAGATTGATCGTAACAAACATAGGTGATATGTTAATAGAGGCCCAGATAATAACTGGAACACATGCTGGTGATGTCGTCCACATACCCGGAGTTTGCCTCACCCTTAAGAACACACGGCTACCATTTACTCTAAAGAGACGCCAGTTCCCGGTTAAGATTTGTTATGCCATGACCATAAATAAAAGCCAGGGACAGACATTGGCTCATGTTGGCATCTACCTTAAAAGTCCTGTTTTCAGTCATGGCCAGCTATATGTTGCTATCTCCCGTGTTACATCAAAACATGGTCTGAAGATACTCATAGAGGATGCAGATGGTGGGTGTACAGATGAAACCCAGAATATTGTTTACCAAGAGATTCTCTCCGCGGCTTATCCAGCCGCGTCATAGACCCCCTTCCTTCCTTGGACTGGGATCGCTTTTGCACTGATCGACTGGAATTATTTTGGTTAGCTACACTTTTGGGACCGTTCTGGCGTTTATTTTTTCGGGTCCAGAGTTTTCGATCAGAGATATTTTGGTTACATACGTTGCTATGTAGGTTCCCTGTAATAGACTGTTGCTGTATTTACATTACGACCGTGGTGGGTTCTATCTTCCCCCTTTGTTGGATTATTTTCTGGACCAGTTGAGGTTCCACATATGATCCATACTTCTTTTTGTACTGGTTTCAGGTTTTTAACATCGCTTTCAGGTTAGCTGCTTGCTTACTGCTACATTGCCATGATTTACTTTGCCCCATGCTACTCTTCCATTCAGTCCTTGTTGGTTGTGTTGTCTGCAGCCTGCTCCCATGGCTTTCACACTGCTGCCGGCGCTCCGTCCTCGTGACTGGCGTGCAACCATCTGTGTTCGTGTTGCTCGCAAGTGGGAGTATCGTGGTGGAACTGATGATGGGCCGATACAGCATGTTGATCTTGTCCTGGTAGATGAACAGGTGTGTTTCTTTGCCTATTAAATTCCAGCGTATTAACAGATTATTTAGAATGCCTTACCTGGTATCTGTCGCAGGGTAATACAATGTATGGTGAAATACCAGAGCAGGAGGTGGAGGCCAAGAGTCCCCTCATAGAGGAGGGCTCGATCTATGTTATCAGCCGTTTTAGGGTCTCCAATGCAAAGTCAGGATGTCGATGCACGCTATATGGTTGAGTTCACACTGCACACAACTATCTCTGCTGCAAGAGCTAACATGCCTGACTTCCCTAAATATGCTTACAAGATAACTCCTATAGATCAGTTATCTTCCCATGCTGGTGACACCAGGAATTTCCTTGGTCAGTTCAGTTCCCCTACATACTATTCCTTCTCCCTTCCTTAGTTTGCCTTACCGGTAAAATGCATCGTTACAGATACCATTGGGACATTGGTGGGGGTATCTGATGTTCACACGGTTCGCCTGCCAAACAAACCTGCCCCGACGCTGGCCAGGCATGTTGTGCTCAGGGATTTAAGGTTGCTTCTGTTTACCTTTGACATTATTTCATTCTCTCTATGTGTTGCTGCTGTTTGTAACTGTGTGCTCACGATGTCTATTTCTGTTTGTTGTAGCTATTCTGAGATCAAGATTACACTATGGGGTCAAAGGGCTATTGCATTCAGCACCGATGGTGTCTACAACATTAATGAGGCCAGGCCAATCATCGTCCTCTTTGTTGGTGGTCTTATGAAGTCCTATCAAGGTGTGTACACCTGCGTCATTCATCCTTTGTGGACACCAGATTACGGCCTTTTGTGTTCTAACATTGTGATGTCCTGTGTCGTGTGCTATAGGTAATTACTACCTGAGCGCAAATACGGCATCGCGCTGGTACTTCAACCCTACAATTCCAGAGGCACGCCAGTTTTATACCAGGTACGTTATGTCGCTGATCCACTGGGTTCCATGGTCCAGGTAACTCTGCTATCTCTGTTTCCTTGTTCCGAGTGCTTTTCCTCTTGCCAGTTCTCAGAACCAGAGGCTTGAGATCCGTTCTATTCCTGCCCCGGTGGATCAGCAGGGGCAGGCTCAGATTCCTGCACCGATTGAAGACAAGACCCTGAAACAGCTCAATGACATGGATCCATATGAATTCGCTGTAAGATATCGATAATCCTCTGATCTATGTCTCGCCCTTTCCTTTCTCTCCTATACTATTTACTATTTCTCTGCTGCCCATAGGAGAATGGCTACCGCTGCACTGTTACCATCGGACGCCTGGTTCCAAATGTATCTTGGTGGTTCCCATCGTGTACCAGGTGCAGCAGGTCCTGTGTTCAGGATGGTCCTGGCTACAGATGCAATCCTTGCGCGAACACCTCATTCAAGTACAAGTACGTGAACTGCCTTCCAAAATAGCTTGTTCGTAATTCAGAATTTTCATTACATGACTGATAAGATTTTCATTATCTCATAACAGATACAAGCTAAACTTTGTGGCACTTGATGGCACGGATGAGGCCGAAATGATTTGCTTTGGAGATGTTGCCCGCCGCATCATTGGCAAGCCTGTGCAGCAGCTGCTGAGGACATCTACAGGCCCTAATGCGTATCCACCTGATATAACAAGGATGGTTTCTCTCAGATTCACCTTTACCGTGACCCTGACTCAACAGAGCTACTACAGGGCCCAGAAAACCTACAATGTAGCCTCTGTTGTGACGTCATTGGGTCACCAAGTTGCTGCTGAACCCGCTGCACCAGCTGGAAATGATCAGCAAATTGTTGCTGCACTTGCTGCACCAGATGGAAATGTCCAACAACTGGTTGCTATTGGACCTAATGGTGCTATGCCTGGAAACGCTCCTGAGGAAACAGATCAGATGTCTCCTCCTCTTGCAGCTGATAATAGCCTTTCTTCCCCACTTCCTGGAGATGTAAGTTGTTCATTTGATGTACGCGTACTACATTTTTCTAGGAACGGTCCTACAGATCTCTTATACTTCATTCTTGTTATAGGCTACACCTCCACCTGTCCATGTTCCAGAGACACCAGCGGCTAAGAACCACCAGAAAAGGTAATACATGTACCAACCTCCTTTCCACATACCTACCATGGATTTCTTCGTCGCTCATTATTTGTCTACCATATGCAGCGACAAATCAAGCACGACCACACGTCCTACTGCTCGAAAGAGGCTGTTTCAGGAGCCTATTGCTGATGCTGATCTGGATGCCATGGGCACTAGGTATGTCATAGTCTTGCTTAGGCTTTGTCAATGTTTTCTTCGTTGGGATGGTATTCTACCAGTATATCACATCCCGATTCATACAGTCTGTCATTTGGTCTGCTACAGTTCTGTGGATGTTGACGCTCTTCCTTCTGGGAAGAAACGGGCTTCCAATGGTCGTGCATGCGCTCAGGAGAGCGGCTAGATAAGGTTTGTTCTGCCACCATGCGTTTCGGTTCTTCTTTGCCTGTATTTAATTTGGATTCTAAGCAATGCTCTCACTGTTCCATAGGCACGCTGGTGTTTGGATATTTTGCTTGGATGAGCTCGCTGCCTCCGACCATCCACAGAAGACTTCTGCCTCTTTTTGATGGTGTAGATCTCTCTGCGCTGGAAGCTACTGACTGGTAGTGTAGATTTAGGATCGGGGCGTGTGCCCGTGTTTAGGCATGAAGAACTTCTTGATTGTCTTGGCCTATGATAGGCCCTGTCTGTATTATCTGTCTGTCTTGCTGGATCGATCTTGCACAGCAGCGACAGCAACGACGCAGCCAGACCTTGTTCCACCGGATGACCAGGCTGTGTATATTTTGACCTTCCCATTATGTACGCTGGGAAAGAGTGTCTGCTGTAATTCAGTTAGCTGAAAAACCTATCGAACCTATGATTCAACGACTGTCTGCTCAGTTTAACGCGATTAGCTCTGCATGTTTCTTTTTGTTCCTCATAGAGAATTGGCCTTTCTTCTTCCACGCCACGCACTTTGTGCAGTCTGCTACGCACAGCCACCATCCGCTGGTGCTTGCACTATTCGTCCGATGCCGGTTTTGTACGTTCATATCTCAATGCGCCTGTAGCGCACGTCCCTCTACGCCTCTGCACCCACGTACAGTACACACATGATGCCTATGCACGGTGGCCAATCGCTGATCGACAGCGTCGGCTTTGTGCAGACCAACGCTACGTACGCTACCCAGGCAAAGAGAGGCATACCCTCTGTCCCTCTTCCACCTTCACCTGCCCCATTCCTTTTCAACGCCGCCTGTATCCTTCTCTTCTCCTGTTCCGCCATGGAGTTCTCCACCTCTGACCCAGATGCAGAGCTCTTAGAAGACCATTTCAGCTTCCCACTGGTACGTCTCTTCTCCCTAATCTCCTCACGCCTTCACCCTCATTTCGTTGTTCCTGATCTCCGCCTGCTGTTCTCTTGTCTGACAAAAGCAGGTGCCCAAGGTCCTTAGGGTCGATAGAAAGCAGATCTTCGCTCTTGCTGCAGAAACGTTCAAGTTGAGTGTACAGGCAGAGAGAACGATTCAGGTCGACGAGGACAGTTTCGTTACTACTATTGTAGTTGGCAATATCCTATCTAAAGAATCTTTTGAAAAAGAACTAAAAGAGTTTACAGGTGCCTCGGCAAGAACCAAAAAAACATCAATCCAAAACGCATACCACACTGCGCTAGAGTATCTTGAAAACGAGAAAATGGTCACGATTGATGACTACAATGCTGCGCATGTTTCCAGACTGAAAAGAGATGTCCTGTTCTTTTCGTCATGGTCCATGCTCTTCGAGGACAAGGTCCGCGAGCTCAGTGAAAGCATGAAGGCAAAGAATGAAGCCATCTGTGCTTTCGTGAGTTCGTTTGATCTGGCGTTCGTGAAAATCTCTGGCGCTGCAGGTTCACCGGCCAAGAAACCACGCCAGGCACTCACGTCTCCTATCAAGAAGGCAAACGCCACATCGATCCTCTGCAGCTTCTCACAGTCCATGGCGAGCCTGCGCACACAGCTGTTGTCCCTCCTTGGCGAACCAGCCATGGACAACACCGTGCTACCCAGCCAGCAGCACAGATCCACCAGGAACATGGCTGCTCCAGCAATCGTCGAGTAATAGTAGTACCCAGCAACTATTTTCTTTTGTTTTCACGTGTTGCAACTAAATATGTGTATTAGTTTCTCGAATATCTTTGTTTGGTATTCCCACTGAGACAAATCTATTACGCAAATGTGGTTTCTTCCCTGCATGATGTGTCAAATATTTTTCGCTAGCTTCATCTATCCGCTGGAAACTGAAAAAGAAAATATTTCCTCTTCCTCTATCATGCTGGTTGCTCATCCACTGCCCATCCCTACGCGTTGTCGATCAGCGATTGGATCGGCTGTGCGGACCCCAAATGGCACGGTTTCGGCGTCCCTTGGCAAGGGAGTCTACTCCTCTCCTTGACAACCAGATATACCCACGTGGCCCACCCACGAAAGCAACAGGGACCCACGTATCAGTGCCCCCCACACTCGATTGGAGTAGCCAGGCGCTACGTCGCACTCCGACCCACTCCACAGACCGCACCCCGACCTGGATAAGCACCTGCCACTCCTCTTCCCTCTTCCCCTCCGCCATTCCAGTCTCACCAGGTGAGTCCCAGTGGTTTCCTCCATCTCCACTCCCTATCTCATTCCTTCTTCACTGTTCTTCACCTTTTGCTGCTGCCCAGGATTCAGGAGGCTGCCAGATCTACATTTTTGACGAATAGTGGGCGGCCTGCTCTGGATCTGGTCCTAAACACAGCTGATCTACACCGGTGCTGCAACGATGGTACGTTCATCTCCTCGTGCTTTCTGTGGTTGCTCTTTGCCTCCCTTTCTCTCGCCTGTTCCCTACCGTTATTGATGTCCTTTTCGATTCACGTGGACACGCTCTCAGATCTAGGATAGCAGTCCCCACCTTGTACCGCGACGGATTCTGCCTCCATTCCCAAGTCACATGGTCTATTGATTTGTCAGCTTTATTTATAATGATACCCGTGTGTGTGGATAGCCATTTATTCGAGTATGTTTTGTTTCCCTTTAAAAAATGTAGGCCAGTCGTGCTCTTTCTGGACTCTCTGTGATGGAGCCAAACAGCGGCATAGAAGCAAGAGAGGCACGGCTTACCAATGCGGTCGTTGCTACCGATGCCAACCCAGGCACTATGAATCTCAGCATCATGGATATCCAGCTTGCAATACAGAACCAGTTTGGCTCTCAGGCTAGGCCTATAGGCATCACACGTTTCCGCTCTGACTTTGTCATTCAGTTTGCTACTCCCATTGAAAGAGATATTGTCGCAGCCTCTAAGATCTTGCATGGTCAAAGTTTCAGCATGCTCCTTGTCACGTGGTCCAACCGATATGGAGGTAGGATAGTCAAGTGGGAGACCGAGGTGGCTATAGACATCCATGGTTTCCCACCTCATACCTTTGATCCGAGTGCTTTAGGACCTTTGCTTTCACGCCACTGCAGTATCCAGGCATATAACTTTAGTGAGGCCAGAGGTGAATGTCGTGTCGATGGCTACGCTCTTAGCACACGGTCTATCCCAACATCTGGTGAGTTCGGGCTACAGTATCCAGATATCCATGGGGTGCAGAATGTCGTGTTCCCTGTCTCGCTGACAACATACCCCTATTCCGAGGCGCCGGAGTTTACACAGGACGACCTACCCGCCGACCCAGCTGAGCTTGCTGATCCAGCTGATTCCGTCGCGTCGTATGACACAGGTCCTAAACATGTGCCTTTCTATCTCTGTTCTGCATAGACATGTCCCCTGTTAGAACGCTGCTGATTCTCTTGTTCTCAACAGCGGAAGAACTCGGCTATGATAGGGAAGTGCTTGAGGAGGCATATGAGCAACAGCACAGAGGTACCAGTGCTACCTATATTATATATATATGATGTATTTGTTGCGATAAGAAATCATAACCTTCTCCTTGTCTGCTATGCAGCCAATGAAGAACTTGAGCGTGCAAGGTACCGTGGACAGGCACGGCGTGCGTCGAGCTCAGACACTGACTCCTCCGAGGAAGTTGCTTACCTCTTGCGAGGTACAATAACATTGCAACGGCCATGTTCTTCACAGCATGCATGCAGCAACCTAACACACATTAGTTTCTGTTTAAACTGTTTTGCAGATTGCTCCCCAGCTCGCAGCTTTGAGTCCGATCGTAGCTGGAAGCTTTATTAGGATCCACCCAGGATCGCTGCGGCCTCACAAACAGATGCTGCGTTCCTTGCGGACTTCACCACGTCATCTGCTACTATATCTTATGCTATGTGGCACAGTATTGTATTGTACGCTTGTGTATCATGTGGTTCTTCTGTCCCGAGACCATTTCGTGTAAGATGAATTTGATGCTTAGACATTCGCTGTATCGATCTAGGCCTATCTCCAGTAAGACTAACTACTCCTTGCACGCTTTAAATGGCCCCTATATTAGCTGTGCTGTTTAAATTTATATTGTTGTCTTTTGTATATCGCTATCTGTTGTC
>JADLZL010007943.1:0-67457 GCA_015844335.1 Chrysopogon serrulatus
ATTCTTGAGCACCCTAGAGGCCGAAGCCCCTCCCCTCATCTTGTAGCGATTTCTTGCATCCAAGAGGGATGGGAGTGTTCCTAGTGCATTTGCCTTGTGATTGAGCATCTAGTGGCACTAGTGAGCGTTCTTCACGGATTGAGCTTATTTTCTCTTGGTGATTGCCGCACCTAGATGGTTGGAGTAAGCGAGGAGGTGTTGAGCAAGTGAAGAAGATTGTTCTTGTCACCGGTGGTTGTGAGGGCTTTTGATCCTACCCCCACGGGAGTCGCGAGAAGGAATCCTTAGTGGAATCTTTGTGTCATTGAGTTACCCTCACTTGCTGTGAGTTCTTGTGGTGCCCAGATGAGGGGCTTGGCATTGCGTCGGTTAGCCAGCCAACTACCAAGTGTGTGTTGACACAACGGGGATAGGCGTGTCGGCAAACACGTGAACCTCGGGATAAAAATCGTGTCTCCCTTTGCATTCTTGTGTGGCACAACTTGGATTTCTCATTGGATCATCTCTTCGGCTTTCATTGAATTGACAAGAAGGTGATTGGTCATCTTCCGAAACACGGTTGCACCTCCTCGATTCCCTCACCGCGGTTTACCTTTGTGCTCTAGAGTATTGTGTAGCATATTAGGTTGTTGTGTGTGGTTTAGTATACTAGGTTGCTAGAATGTAGGTTGGGTTTGCAACCCCTAGTAGGCTAAGCGCAACACTTGCTTCGCCATTTGTATTACTAGCAGTTTGTTTAGTGTTTTGTAGAACTTTTATTAGGCTATTCACCCCCAGCCATTTAGGAACTTTCACCGGTCAACATATCGGAAGGATTGGAGACATAGGGCCCCTGCCTGAAGAGAATGTATTGTATATGTTTGACCAAAAATAGTAGGCAGCTTTGAGCATGGGTTCATTCTTCTTAATATCGAAAGGGAAAGAGAGATACACGGGTCAAGTTGTGGATAATCCAATCGATCTCTTCTTAGCTGCCACTTTGATTAGCCAATCTATCGACCAAGGGTAATTGATGGCGGTTCCTCATGGAGGATTTTTTGTCCGATGATTCGGGTTCATGATGGACCGCTTGAAGGGGATCTGGTTTGGTTTCAACCCGCGATGACTTTCTTTGGGATCCGGGTCACCCATGGGACCAAGGAAGACTTTGGTTTGGGGTATCCTCAAGGGGATCGGGATTTGGTTACGGAGATCCTGAAATCAAAAGCAGAGAGATTGATTGCTAATAACGAGTGCAAGAGGTAAAGAAAAGTAAAAAGTGAGATTTATCTCGGGAATATTGTTGATAGGCGCCATCGAGGTAGGGAGATTGGTGATGAAGAAGCTTGTACTCACTCAGCAATGATGAATCGCCACGGGGATGGCGTCCCCGATTTTCTTAGGGTTTTAAAATCTAACGGTGGCGGCTTTGAGAAGGATACTAGGGTTGAAAGCCAGAATGAAAGGGGGGAGAATGGTAGACTGGTAAATATACCCTCATCTACTAAAGGAGTTTGGGTATAGATCTTGATAATTTTGGAATAAAATCAATTTTATCCCAAAATTGGGGCTGTGTTGACACCATATTTTGGCAAATAGACACTGCTTGTGGGACCAGATCCGCCAGGGCAAAGATAGCCAGTTGAGCGGATCGGTAACAAAGAATTGGATGGCGTGACCCGATCAAAGTGTGTCGGGCGATAGATGAAGACACGACATCGAACTTCATCAAGACAAGGAAAATTTGAAGTCCAAAGTTATCTTTTATTTTGTAATTCGTATTTGATTAGGATTTATGTTAGATTTTTTTTGAGCTATATATCAAAACCCGGCCATTGTAAAGAACAATCACAATCAATACAACACACCTTACGGCTCCGACCAAAAACTTAAGAGTAGTAAAAAGTAGATCTCGGCGAGAATCCTTCAACAAATCAAAGCTGCATCGGTTGATTTTCGATCTTTAGTTTGCTTGTAAGTATTGCCACGGTTCACGTCTTGTTTACCGTGACTGCATTGTTTAATCCCATGTTAGCTTGATTTGAACTAGTTACCGATTTGAATCTTATTTCTAAGGCTACATTGCTTGATCTCTTGCAAGTAATCAATTCAAGCTAGTTATTGGCTTCTATTAGATCGGCAATCTAATAGATTCATTAAGTTATTGATATTGTTTATCTTATTTTAATTTATTGCAACAATATCACCATCCAATCGAATTGACAGTTAGAATATGCATAAACTTTGTTAAAAGATTGACTGTTTTGATGCCCATCTGTTGTGTGCGTTTATCCTTACGAGAATAGTCGATCATCTTTGGTATCGATAATCCATCGTCTCGGTTGTTAACGTGTTTAATGCGTTCGAGATATCTATTCTATTATAAATTGATTTAGTATTAGAATAGATTTGATCTAATACTACTTGTTATCGGCTGTATTTTTCGAACCACCGTCAAGTATATTAGGTTAAGTTTTGCCTAATCTTAGATCTAATTATGATTAAGTAGGTAGATCTTGTTAAAGGCCACTTCAAATGTCATATCGACCCTTGCAATGAACTCGTGCCAGAGTAACCAGACTGCTGATACAGCAACAGAAAATGTGCAAAGACAAGTCAGCTGGGTTTCTTCGACACTGCATAGATTTCAAATGGTAGTGCTAAGTGCTGAAGCACAAGTCTCCTTTATATTGTGAATTTATTTTCCTTTTACACAAGGGCAACAACACCTGATGCAATATAGGCTACACATAGGAACAACGAATATTCGAACGGGGAAGATAAGCCGCATTACAGCACCATGATCGCCTCAACTCCTCAAGAAAAACTTGCACCATTCTTTCTCAGTCAGATGGAGAGGGACACATGGGGCACAAGTTCCGTATCAAGAGAGCAGCCAGAAACCAATCAGAAAACTGAACTCAACGAACGGGAAAGGGAGTAACCGGCATTACTCAAAATCTCCTTTCCTCTTTCCATTTCCAAGGACAGCCTTGATCTGAAGCAGCATTCATGAGACTAGATGACCGAGCTTTTGGGATAGGATAGGACAGGAAGGGTACACGCTTCCTGGCAAAAATTATATATACACATCAGGCCGCAGACCAATCTCACATTTCAGAAGCCTACTGTACACGGCTGCACCCTTACACAATCTTCAGCCGAAGGCATGAAGCTAGCGAGAAGCACAAAGGTGCAAGCGCCTTCATCACTCATTGGTGCTACGCCAGGGCAGGGGGCACCATCCTGAGGTCTGTCGAACTGAAATTATATGTCGAGAGACCTGGCCACACTATTCGCCTTTAATCCTGGAATAGTTATGAACCTGTCAGTAAATTGTGGGAACAAAAGAGGTGGCAGGACAATGAAGAAGGCACACCTTACAGGAAAGGCGTACTCATCGCTAGAGCTGAGCTCCTGGAGCTCCCTAGCTCATGTCCATCAGAAGTGCTATATGAAGACAACAACTTCCTCTGTGTCAAAAAAGCATAGAGTAAAGCTTAGTTCCTTTTTATGATCAAGAATAAGAGAAATCGCATCCTGATTAGATGATCGAACTATACTGCATGCCTAGTTTAATATATAAGTTTAACAGTGCTGAGGTGCTTGGCTAACCTGACGTGCTTGGCACAGATTAGTTCTTTACTGAAGACTTACTTTCTGAAGATTAATCTGTGCTAACCTGATACACTTAGCACAGATTAATCTTATGTTTTATCACTTAATGCAATGTGGGTGTCAGGGCAAAAAAAACTCTATGCTATAAGATAGTGGTTCAGACTTCAGGCCTGCTCTACTGAGCATGAGCATCACCAATTGGCAAGCCCTGCTAGAAGCACCAATTAAGATCATGAATGGTTCAAGAAGGCAAAACCACACAAATCATGTGTAGCTTCTTTACATACTAACCGAATGGGTTCAAAGTGGCTACCTCCACTGTATATAGCTTCTTTACACAGCAAAAATGACATCACATGAAATACTAATATTTTAAGAAAGGTAAATGAAACCTCTATTATAGGAAATGCCATAGAGAAATGATGCAAACAGCAAAACATAGAAACATGAACTAGATCCCTAAAGAGAACATTACAATTACTAGTGGGTCAAAGTATACAATCATCCATTAGTGGCAAACAATTTAGTAGAGGCATAATATGAAGACATGTTTGAACTACTTACTTGATCTTCAAAATCAGGACTGGTCAAATTGATGGAGAGATTTCTCATCAACAACAGTGCCTAATGGTAAATAGACACACATGTCAATCAGTGAACACAAACAGAGTTCCAAACCATAATTTTGAGGAAATGATGAATTCGACAGAGACAACAAAAAATGATGACTACTCAGTTTGCCACAATGCTTGAATGAGGAGAGCTTAGCTACTACAGGCATCGTGCATAATAAAGACTAGCAGAAATTGTTTATGTTGAGTTGTTGTAACTACGAATTTGACAAAAGCCATAATTTTGGAGGACAAATGGCGCAAATGTTATTGCAGACTAGTTAGGATATGTTTATGATTATGAAGAGAAAAGGGAAATAAGGCATATCCATGACTGACATACCGTCTCAACATCAATTGGATTCATCTCCTTAAGTTTCTGCAGATGACCACTTGTGCTTGGATCGAAAAGACTACCTAAGAAACTGTACACTTCCGCAAAATCTGGCATAACTGTATCAAATATTTGGAAGACAGAATTGAAATGTCAACAATGCCAATATGAATAAGATAGCTAGCAATTCATTCAAGACAAAGATTCAATGTTGGAATAGTAAAATATTTGAAAAAAAAAGCATTATAAAGAAATGGATTGCACTGTTTTGTGTTACACCACTTTTCCGTATGTTAAGCACCATCAAGAGATTATTGGAGGTTTGGTTCATTCTAAAGAAGGGGCCAGCAGTTTTAAGATTGAAGCTTATAAATTCACAAGTTAAGGTGCACAGGAGGATGATTAAAACATAGTTCTTAGAAATAGTAGAGGTGGAGAGAATCTGAGTAATTATTTTGCACTGTAAGATGATTAGTAGAAGTATCATGAGGTACTAACGGCGTAGTGATGGAACTTGATTTATTTGATCATTTGTTTCACCAGGTTGCCATGTTCTTGGAAGGCCTTCAGTACTGCTTGAGCAAAAATTGTTTGGACCTGGTGTTCCAGCACCTAAATCTTCTGGGTGAAAGATAAGAATTAACGGAGGAATATTCCAATAAAACCTTTTGACAGAAGAAGCACAAATACAAACCTTTCACCATCGATGAAGCAACAGCTTGTGGGATGGAACTCTGAGCCCATGAAGAAACAGACACGTTCATGCCAGAGTTCCTATGGATGGAAGATGAATCTGTCTTGAGCCCATAGTTTGGTTCTGTAAGTCAGGGAGAGGACATTAAAGCAACTGTTTGATATACAAAGGGTGCTAGTAAATTTGATGCCCCACAGCACATGACATGGATAGATATGATTGTTATTTTTAAGCCTTCTGAGGATATGAAGTCTCACCATTCTTGGAGGCCTTCTGAGGATATGGATGGGCAGCTTTTCGCTTTGGTCGTGGAGGTGGGACATGTTCGCTGGTTCCATTTTTCTGAACCTTCAAAAAGTACTTCTGTGCATGGCTCCTAATCTACAATATCAAACAGAAGTACCAAATGAAAATGGTTCTAAGATAGAAACAATTGATAATGGACGGATAGGAGCTTATACAACGATGAAAAATGTAGGACCAGGAAATGAAGATATCCAAATTGACCGCTATTCTAATATTGTAACACAGAGAAAAAGAACACAACCATGGCAAAACCTTCAGTTCTTTGTTAATCATCAACCATAAGTAACAAATTGAACATTTGATGCATTATTTCACTTGATTTGTTGGTGCATATGCTAAATAGTTTGATTACCTGGGTTCCTATAAAGTTAAACGACTTATAGTTCCATTTACAATAGGAATACCTGGATGACGGTCTTGGAGCCAACAAAAGCCTCTATCTTCTTCCAGTCACGGTCAAAGCTGAAAAGAAAGGAAACATAGTTTGCACATGAATATTACATGCAAGATTTGGTCTTATATTTCACTGAATTTTTTTGGGACAGGTGTATGGATTCAAGAACAGTAAATGTGGTGCTCTTGGGACAACAAGGGCACAATCATATGCAAAAGGATGCCGCCGTACTTAGCAAAAAGAAAGTTGTGCAGAGATAGTGATAGTGTGGACACATGAGACTGTGGGAGTTTGGGACCAAGAGAATGGCATCATGCACAAGAAATCATGATGCTCAAAGACTGCCAATAAATTCAGGTGTCCAATCAGGACCAAGTTAACAATCAAAATACCAAAGAATGAGAGAAGCCAGAATACTGCTAACAACCCGTGTGTGCAAGAGTGCATTCTTCTGAAAGGCCATCTGCAAAGCATGTGCTGATAAAGATGCACGAGTCCTTTTCAATTGGACAGAGGAGAGATGCATGATTTTTGGATCCTGCTTAACTTGTGTTGGTAGACTAATTGCAAGAACACACATGCTTTGCTGGCTTAGAGAATCTAGTGTGTGCCCTACTAAGCCAAATGAAACCACCAGTTGAGCAAAGAGCACTAGAGTCTTCATCAACTGAGGTTCCAACATCTGCAAATTGGATGCTTTCTATTTGTCATGCATATTCTTCTTGTGAACCACACTAGCCCAAATGTTCATCCTATTTTACCTGTACCTCCATATTTAGCTTGTGAATCACAGTAGCTGAACTGCCTGAACACATAATTTGTTTCCGTATGTTGGACCTAAAATGGACTGGGAAATCTTCAACAAATAAAATTCTAGATTGAAATCATAAATAAGAAATCGGGTTACAAAAAACGATAGCAAAATCCTAAATAAGCGAACAAGCAGCTGGACCGACTAATAATATAATTATTATTATTACGGTTCCATATCTCCAGAAAAATGCTCAAGACATTAAAAAATATAAAAAAAATCCACAACGACATAATTAACGCATCAAAAAGACAGAAAACATCTACTGCGATGAAGAAAGTACTAGTATTTTAGCCAGAACACACCACAAAGCCCGGCGGCGCTTGAGGCCTGTGAACCGCAAAGCGCGCATCAATCAATCAAAAGAAATGGAACCCAAGCCAAGCCAGGGGGGGTTGCGTATGCTTACAGCTGCAGGGCCTCGAGGAACTTGTCGTGCTCCTGCTCCGTCCAGCTCTCCCGCGACTTGGTGATGGTGTACGGCTTCCGCACCTTCTTGCTGGCGTCCTCCCCGACCCTGCCGCGTCCGACTGCGGCGGCGGCGGCGGCGGCGGCGGCGCGCTGGCGGAGACCATCAAGAGGACTAGGAGGGAGCGGAGAGGGATCTCAACGTGCGGCGATGGCCCGCGTCGTGTCGTCCGCTCGCGTGGAGGTGGAGGAGGCCTGTTGTTGCCCTGTCTGTGAGCAGCTGCTGCGGTTCCGCGTGGTGGTGGCGTGGGGCGTGGCACTGGGTGGGTGGTGCTGGGGCAGGGCAGTGATGTGGGTGGTGGCGCCGCGCGTTCGTTCGTTCCGCGTCTGTCTGGCTGCGGTGCGGGGGCGACGGCGTTTTCGCGTGGTGCTCGCGGCCGCGGGGGAGCGAACGCTTGTGGCTGCGCGGGCGGCTGGCACTGCCGCCCCCGCCCACTTGCCCGCCGTCCCTCTCGCGCTGTCGCGCTCTCGCCTCGCTTGCCAGCTGCTCTCCTATAGTTTTTAGTCACGGGTTTGTGTGGCTGCGGTGCGTTCACTGTCGCCACTGTTTATACCGGACGGACTAATGGACAAGATTGACTCTCTCGTATCACGACTTGTCCTGCTGCTTGTTCGTCTGATGACCCCAGCTAGCTTGCATTTGGTCATTTATCATGCACGCTTCTATAGTTCTACCCCATCCATTCTAAATCATAAGTCCTTTCAAGTCTTAGAAAGTTAAATTTTTTTAAGTTTAACAAAATTATAGAGAGAAACAAAAAGATCTATAATATCAAATAAATATATACTATAATAAAGAATCTAATGATACTTAGTTGGTATCATAAATATTATTATCTTATTAGATAAATTTATTTAAATTAAAAAACTTCGACTCTCTAAAATTCTTAGAATAATTTATAATTTGGTATAGAGGAAGCATATACTCTCTCTGTTCTAAATTATAAGTCGCTTTGATCTTTTTATTTATCGATGCATAGCAAAATGGATGTCTGCAAAAAAAAAAACCAAAGCGACTTATAATTTTGAACGGAGGAAGTATTATATATATTATATATTATATTATCTAAAAAATGAATTAAGGCAAGAATAGGAAAAAAAAAAAAAACAGATCACCCAGAACAGAATTCACCGTGGAAGCGATGGCATGCTCTCGAATCAACACTGGAAAGTAACTGTACAAAATAATTTCAGAGTATCATGAAAAAAAAAGACTACATAATTTCAAATTATTCTCTCTATCTTAAATTATAAATTATTTTAACTTTCTTATGAGTCTAAACACATGACCAAATTGTAGAGAGATTTGTAAAAATATAAATAATTGATAATTTAATCATTTATTTGGTATCATAAATGATATTATTTTATTATAAAAATTTAATTAAATTTAAGATGATTTGACTTTAAAAAATTACAATGACTTATAGTTTGAGATAGAGGGAGTAGTATTCAAATACTAGCACAGTAAACAGACAACACTCGCGGGCTTGTATCGACAATCAAACGTCAGCGTCTTGGTTAAAACAAATCACTATCAACATCTATAACGATATAAACTTATTATGCACATCAGTATTACATTAGGTAGACACAGATAATGATAAAAACCCATCAATCACTGTCAACATTTAATTTACAAGTCTTTTCCACGTGTATCACTGTAACAGTTCGAAATTTTATACCAGTGAAAAGTTCTGTGGACACTGGTGAGATTAGTGCGAACCTTTTTTTTTTCCCCTTGCACGCCACTTCCATCCACTTCAACTATTTATCACCAAGAGAAATTTTCTTATTTAACCCTATTATAAAATTAACTTTTTCCTGCTTGAGAGGACCATAGAAGAAAGATGCATTTTGTTTAATACAGGTAAATATCTCTTGAAGGGGAATTTCATTAATACTTGATCATAGATAGACATGACTAAAACCATAAAATAAAATCAAGCACTGCAAATCCTAGTGATGGAGAGTGAACATACAAATTAAACGTTGAACATTCACTATGTCGTGGAGGATGCCATCCGTCCTAGCGGTAAGTGATGGAATTCAGAGGATGCTCACACGGCAACAACACATGGATGGATCAAGCAGTCACGGAAGAAGCCAGGCAGACAGACAGATGGGATGACCTTGAATCAGCGTGCGCCTGTTCACCTTCCGCATGGGCCTAGTCCCTTGGGCTTTTCATCACGTGGATGTGGCCCAATAGGCCCAGCCACGGTACACCTTCAGCAGTTCGACGCATCTTCTTCCTCCGTCTGTCTACGCTCGCAGACGGCCAGAGAAACACAGAACAGTCAGTCGGCCTTCGGCCATGGCTGCCAGGTCTCAGGGGCGAGGGGCGCCGGGTCGAGATGCCTGGCAGTGAAGAAGCTACGGCTCCAGGCGCGGCGCTGAGGCCCGGGCCTCGGTCATGGCGTGGAGGGACGCCCCAGCACGGGCCATGGCGAAGCGGCCCTGGCCCCCGGCGAGGCGTCCCCGGCTTGGCCTCCGGCAGGAGCAGGCACGGGCGAGTGCGCGTTCCCGGCATGGGCAGCGCGAGGCGACGGGCTGCTGCTTTTTTTCGTAAGTTCCTGAGATTTGTTTCCGTAATTAATTCCTTACTTATTACAGATACTGAGCCTTGAGCCTGGATCGATACAGACTCGGACGTCGTCTGGGCGGGCGATGGTTCTTGCATGCGGCCTGCCAAATTATTATCCGTAATGGGCCAACTTGGGCGATGCGCTCGCCGCCGCTGCGGTGCCGAATTATGCGTACTACTATTGGGCGGCGAAAAAAATGGAAGGTGCAGAGGAGAAGTGGAAACTGGAAAAGGCACCTGGAGAAGGAGCACCTGAACTCCTGAAGGCGGCGTGGTGGAGCACGGAGATCCCAGAACGCTTACGCGGAAACAATGAATCCTGCAAGGAGGAGTTGCCGTGGTGAACTTTGGAGGGAGGAGTTGCCGTGGTGGATTGCGGAGGCCCTGCTGCCTAGCTCTTGCAGCTTCTCCGGACGCGACGACATCTTCGAGAAGCTGCGCATTGGGGTGAGCAATCGCGCTGAATCTTGCGATGTGGAGTTGCCGGTTGGTAGCAGCACCATGCAGTTATGTGTTGAGCAACGCTCTGACGAGCAGACGAGCAAAGGCCCTGATGGCGGCGGCAACTTAAAGTTGACCGTCTTGCCACAACCGTTCCGAACCTTACTGCATTGTGGTAAAACTATGTTCCTCCACGCCTGTCCATTCGCCTTTCCTAATTATGATGCAATCGGGGTGATATTATTACATTACATCGCCTTCTGAGTTCGCCTGAGCATTACTTTTATCACATATATACAGTTGCATGCGTGATTGTTATTGGTTAAACTTTTGTTGTAGCTTTTGATTATCAATACTCAAAAGCATAATTCACTGTGAAATTCCTAATATGCAACCTTTTCTAAGATAATTAACAATCAATTTAGCTTGTCTAAAAGTGTCATATTGGAGACCATGTGTTAAGCCGAATAATGGATTGTATTATGACCAAAGGAATAAATTGTTTCCTTCTAACTCTCATCATCATCATCAGGCATGAACCGCCTTTTTTCGGCTGTAGAAAGGACATCTCAAGTGCTGTATAAGACAGGCTCCACGAATCTGGTACTTCTTCTGAGTGCAAACTCTGTTTCATAATATCCCTCGCTCTTCTATGTAATATAGTTGTTTGGATTCCATCTGTGTTCGCATCATGAAGTTATGATGTGGAGCGAGCAATACATATATGTGCTTTATTGCATGTGAAATAAAGGACAAGGTTCTGTTTGATGCCATTTCCTTTTTCTTTTTTAGTTTACAATGTGAAATAAAGGCTTTTCTTTTTAGTTCATAGAATCCTCATGGTTAAAGTTTCTTAATCAGGCTGTTGCGCTCAACATGCATCTTGATTCTATTGAGAAGATTGGAGGAGATTCAAAACCAGCTGTGTCGGGCGAGGAGATTGATGAAAATGGAGAGCATATCGATTTTGGCGAGGAGATTATTGGAGATGGAGGCTCCAAACAACAAGGTGGGTTGGATGTACATGCTTTTGGATCTTCTGGAAGCTCTGAAACACCCACTGTCTCAGATGTTGAGACACAAGAAGATAGCAGTGGCAAAGAACAAGGTGGACGAGAGACACAAGATGATAGCAGTGACAAACAACATGGAGATGGAGGATCTTAAGATGAGTCGTTGACACATAGTGATGGATTTCCTGGTTCTGTTGATGAGATGGAGTCTGAACATGATGAGTGGTGCATAGATAGTGATGGATTTCGTTATCGAAATCGAAAGAAAAAAGTTAGTGATGGATCTGCTAGATTTCTTCGTGGTCCTGTTGATGTCTTGCAGGTATTGCTAGCTCCGCTGATCATCAATAAAAATTTTGATTTTGAAATTGAGCATTGACCCAAAATTTTATATTGTTAATATATATAGATATAGATTTATAAAAGCTCAGTTACAACTTACAATTTTGACAGTTTTTTGGAAAATAAATCGATGTTTGCCATTTTTCATCTATCCAAAAATATGGAAAAAAATGTTACATGTAATCTCCTGCTGTCTCCCTTTTTCTCATGGACCAGCTAGTGGTCAGCTGTAGCAGTATGGCAATAGGCCAATTGCAGTACAGTAGTTGGTATTTGCATCATCACTAGTTGGTACTTGGTAGTAGGTGATGTGTGCAATAGTACTAGAGTAGAGGGGCTGTACTCAGGCTGTACTCAGTCATATCTTTTGTACCATGTAGTTGGTAGCTAACTAGTACTTATACACTTGCAATGCAATGAGAAAAGGCAGTTCATTTGCCACAACATTCAGAGTTTCAGGTTCAGCCGCTGCTGAACCGTGGACTGTGTGTGTGTGTGTGTGTGTGTGTGTGTGTGTGTGTGTGTGTGTTTGAGCTCAAGTTCTTCCACCTTGGGTCAGGGAGGGAGAGGAGGAAGGTGAGTAGGTCTTGCTCACCTTGGGATCAGTTCGTGGGCCAACAAAAAATGGTAGTGGCGATTTTTAGAACTGTTTTTGTAGAAGTTTCATCAAACATAGCATCATGCATGCTCAATTGAATTATGAATTATAGTTCCAGATCAGATATGCACACTAGCTTGTGCTAGTGGAGCCGGCCCAAGGGCCCACATGGGTACTGTAGCACGTGAATAGTATCGCGTGAACAGTACCAGGCAGGTTGGATTAGATTGGTTTGGTTTGTTAGGAAAGAGATAAGTTAAATTGATTTGGTTAGGATATTACTTAGGGGTCAAGTAAGTTGTCTCTATAAAAGAGACCATCATGTATCGGTTAGAGTCAAGCAAGAAGAAACCCTAAGATAGTCTCCGAGGAATGGGCGGCTATCCGGGGTCTCTCTGCTAATCCATCTATCCCTAGTCATACCATATCAATGCCACTCTTGAATATATCCAACATATATTTATGATTTGAATTTGTAATTACTTCAACACAACTTCAAACAATGTGAGCAAGCTAGAACAACATAATGTTCAAAGCAGAGAACCAAATATCGTCGACGAATAGTTAGTTGACAAGCATGATAAAAATTAAAAATAGACCAGGTAATTACATCTTGGGCATAGGAGCATAACAACCAGATTAATGCATTGTATTGTATTCTTATTCAACTTTGCTTCCATTCATATGCTATTGTTTTCAGTCCTTACTCTTATATTAAAGATGTATGTATCCTAACGTATATTTATTATTCTGTATTAGGTTAACAAAGTGGGACATGTGAAAAACTGGGCATGTGTAAGTTTTTCAATGGGTGTGAAAGCGACAAGAAAATTCTTAACGAAGCTAATACAGACTTGTCGTGCCTTGGGAATGGTGAAGTGCTTGCATTCTTGGCTCATGCATTAAAATAATCACAAATTGCACATCTGATTTTGACTTATAATAATATGTAGGAATTTTATTCATGGCCAACATCTGCCGTCCATGTAAAGCCTGTTTCCTCCACTAAAGTAGAAGACACTCTCTGGCATATGCATGACACGATCTCAGAAATCTTTAGTGTAGATGGAGAAGAAATAGGACTTCTGTTTGTAATTCTGCCCGACAAAGAAGTTGGAGCTGAAACATATGGTATTGAAATTTATTGATTGGTTAAATCAGATGCATGTTCTTTTTTTGACAATCAAATGTGCAATTTGCAGATAAAGTTGATGAGGTGTGTCAGAAACTTGGATTTGTATATCAATATTGTTCGCCTGAGGATGCTAGGAATGCAAGCGAATCTTATCTCAATACTATTGCTCTTGAAATAAATGACAAGGTTTTTTTTCTATGATGATAAATTGTGATTATTGTCATGTCCTCCCCCACACACCCACCCAAAATCTCATGTTTTGAGTTTCTTCATCAGGTTGCAAGGCGTGGCTCTAATCCTCAGAGCAACTTTGTTATGCCATTTGTGGTAGGAAAAGACCCTACTACAATTGTTTTTGGAGCTGATATATTGCATTCTGCTGAAGAGGATTCAAATATATCCATTGCAGCTGTATGTCTCCTTCCTGTATCTAACATCTTGATTCATTCTATTTCCTGTTTTAGCTGTACTACTACATATGTTACACCTTCCACTGGCCGATCATATTTTGGTGCATTCATGCAGGTGGTGGCAACATTTGATTGGCCTGTATCTAATAGATATAGTGCTTTCGTCACTGAGCAACCATATAAGGAAGCCACCATAAAAAAACTGTATAATGAAAGGGACATCAAGAAAAGCATGGTCAGGTAATTGTGTTTAATATATGCAATGTATAGTAACTAGGTAATTCTGTTTAATAGATGCGATGTACAGTAACTACTTATTGTCGCATGTACCTTTCTTGTGACATTTACCTTTCTGGGCACTAATGTTTCTTTTTTTTTTTTACAGTTATCTTCTGCATAATTTCTCCAGGAGAACAAAGAGTTGGCCTTCTCGAATAATATTCTTCAGGTTAGGAAGACTCTTATCCCTGTAATCTTTTTGTCCAGTTCATTGAGATGTGCTAACAGTGCATTAATTTGCACAGGAATGGTGTAGATGAAGGTCAACTTAGCTTCATTGCGTCTCAAGAAATTGCTGCAATAAAAATGGTATATATATGGTTTGGTTTATCTTTGTGTCTTTATTTTGACCTGATCATTTTATCAATGTTGTACTTCTTTGATTTGATATAAGGCTTGCACCTCTACAACCAAGATGACGCTGCCAGTCACATATGTGGTTGTTGGACAATCTGGTTAGTATGTTTAGTGTATACCTTCTTTTTTTCCTGATGAAAGTGCTTTGGTGACTGATTTTTGCCTTTCCTTTTCCCTTGGTCCATAGAATCTGCTGTTGGTGAAGATAGTTGTTCTACAAAGTTTGAGTTCTCTTGTAGCCATCCTCTTGTTGGGGTAAAGTACATCTTTTTCTTGCTTCCTAATAATACTGTAGCCTTGATTGTTTGATTGTAAATATTTAAGTACATTCCTTTCAGGGAACCGGTGGGACAAACGATGTGACCTATCGGGTTCTTCAAGATGACGACGACTTCTATACTGCTGATAAACTCAAGTCTATATGCATCGATCTTTGCACAGAGTAAGTTGTGGATATTCACTTCATGTGGCAAATGTACTTTGACCAACAATCGGTATGCATCTGACACTTTATTGGCAAATGCAGCCGTGTTCGATGGGCCTACCCAAGGGTATCTATGGGTGAGTAGTCAGTCACTTGCTTTGATTGTTTCTTGGGTGTTTGTGCTTTTGCTTTATTTGCATTTTTAATTACTTACTTAACCAAGAATAATTTAACAAACAACAAAGCTAAGAAGTTGGCCTTTTTCAGCTACATTGTGGTTACCCCATGTAACTTGCTAAGCAAGTGTCATTGGTTTCTTTGTATTTAAGTGTCATTGGTTTCTTTGTATTTACAGCTTGTCTTTCTTTGTGTAGCTCCACCTGCCTACTATGCTCACTTAGCGGCATTGTATGCTCGCGCACAAGTTAAAAACAGCTCACAAGAAAGCTATGATGGTGAATCGACGGCCTCAGCTCGGCGGCAACTGCCTCCTCCATTTATGCTACGATGAACCCATGGATGGACGTGATGTGATACTTAAGAAGAATTTAGTTTGCTATTTCTATCGAGCTTCAGTTGCTTTCATCCAGAACTAGTGGCTGCAAACGGTTGTGGTGGGTTGTCCGGTTGAACAGAAGTGGCCGGGCTGTTTTCTGAATCTTACTGGCAAACATCATATATCCTTTATATTTGTGATTTGTGTGGAGAATAAAAAGTATTTGTCCATTTAAGTTCAAGTAAGCCCACTTTGGACTCATATACGGCGTGCTGGGCTTCTTTACGTGCACTAGTATAATGTCTGTAAGCATATTTATTTTATAGAAGCATATGAAACAACGAAATGATGGATTATTTTTTTATAGTTGAACTGGTACATAATTGTATTTGAGCAGCAACTCCAACAGTTTGCTAAAACTCACTTGGTAAATTTATAGTTTTGCCAAGTCTCAAAACCAAATGCCAAGTGAAAAAAGAGGTCTTTTTCAACAGTTTGCTATTTAGGCTTGGCAAAAGAACTTGGCATCCTAGGACTTTTATCAAAATCACAAAATTGAGTCTCCAACAAGTTGGCAAAACTAGTTGATATTTTTGTGATATGATGACAAAATTCCCCTTGGCATATTTGCCAAATATGGAAAGTCCTCCATCGCTTGGCATCATGTATTTCCTAACTTGTTGGAAGCTGTTTTTTGTGGTTTTGATAAAAATTTTAGGATACAAGTGCTTTTAGCAAACTGTTGGAGTTGCTTTATACAATCTGGGAATCACTTTTGCATAAGAAGGCATAATAAATTTATTTCCTATCTAGTGTACGGAATAAATGGGCCAAGTTAGGCTTTGACGTCCGATTTGAGAAGGGATGAGAACTCTCTTCGCATACGGTACGGGCACACCTGTGAAGGTCGATCAGACGCGATGCGGCGGCGCCGCTTCCGCCTTCCGCGGCGGTGCAGTATTGCGCACTACTATGGAAGGCGCAGAGGATCGAGAAGTGGAAACTGGAAAGGGCACGTGGAGAAGGAGCATCCGAACTCCTTAAATCGGCGTGGGGGAGCGCGGAGACCCTAGAAAGCTTATGCGGAAACAGTGAATCCTGCAAGGAGGAGTTGCCGATTGCCGTGGTGGAGTGCGGAGGCCCTGAGTTGCCTTGGTGGAGTGCTGAGGTAGGCGTTGCCGTGGTGGGGTGCGGAGACCCTGCATCCTGGCTCCTGTAGCTTCTCGGGCACGGCGACATCTTCAAGAAGCTGCGCATGATGGGACACGACGGCTCGTCGGGGTGAGCAATCGCGCTGAATCCTGCGATGCGGAGTGGCCGATTGGTAGGAGCACCATCCAGTTAGGTGTTGTTGAGCCACGCTCCGACGAGCAGACGAGCAAAGGCCCTGACGGCGGCGGCAACGCAAAGCTGACCGTCTTGCCACAACCGTTCCGAACCTTACTGCATTGTGGTATGTTCCTCCGCGCCTCTCCATTGGCCTTCCTTAATTATGATGCAATCCGGGTGATGTGATATTATAACATTGCATCACCTTCTGAGTTCGTCTGAGCAATGCTTTGATCACATATATACAGTTCCATCCGTGATTGTTAGTGGTTAAACTTTTGTTTTAGCTTTTGGTTATCATCAATACTCAAAAGTGTGATTTACTGTGAAATTCATAATATATAACCTTTTCTAAGGTAATTAATAATTAATTTAGCTTGTCAAAAAGTGTCATATTGGAGACCATGTTAAATGGACTATATCACTATATTATTATTATGACCACAGGGATTAAATGTTTCCTTGCTCTATCATCATGATCAGGCATGAGCTACCTTTTTCCGGATCAACTAGGAGCACGGGTGCATGACTGGGTGTCTGTATGTTTATCATCTGCTTTTCCTGATCTACCGGTGACTCCTGAAGAGTTTAAATTCTTCATAAAAGATCTCATATGCAAGGGTAAAGCCTTTGGAATGGTAAAATCCTATTCTATTTCCTTGACCAAGGCATTAACATAATCTGGTACAACACATCTGCTGACTTTGAATATCAATCGAACAGGATTTTTACCCTCGTCCAAGATGTTCTCTGTGGCCCAGAATATATGCACCATCTAATAAATCTAAGTTTGAAGTTGAGAATGTTCTGGTTCTGGCTGAGCTGGCTAAGTTACTTAGATATCTTGAAAGTAATGGAGAGATGGTGCAACTTGTTCTTATAGTTCTGCCACATGTTTGGGAGGGTAAGGAAGCTATTGTTTGTGTTAGACCTTCAGTTTTTTTTTTTTTTTTTTTGGGTTCATTTGGTGAAAGTTGCATCTGCAATTTTGGCAGGAGATCATCAAAGTTTACCTCAGACTCTTATGGATATTAGAATCTTCTGTGAGGAACATGGAGTCATATATCATGAATGTTTTACCCATGAAGTTAGGAACCGGAGCAACGAATATGTGGACTGTACTGCATGGAAAATAAAGAAGGTCCTGTTTGATGCCATTTCCTTTTTCTTTTTAGTTTACAGATTCAGAATCCTCATGGTTACAGTTTCTTAATCAGGAGGCCGTATATCTTGATTCTATCAAGAAGTCTGGAGGAGATTCGAAAGCAGCTGGGTTGTGCAAGGAGATTGATGAAAATGTGCATCATGTTGATGCTAGCAAGGAGATTGGAGGAGATGGAGGCTCCAAAGAACGGTTGGATGTACATGCTTCGGGATCTCCCAATGTCTCGGATGATGAGACACAAGAAGATGATAGCGGTGACAAAGAACAAGGTGGAGTTGTTCCATCTGTGACTGTTATTGGTTAAACTTTGTTTTAGCTTTTGATTATCATCAATACTCTGAAGCATGGTTCACTATGAAATTCGTAATATGTAACCTTTTCTAAGATAATTGATAATTAACTTAGCTTGTCACAAAGTGTCATATTGGAGACCATGTTAATCCTATTAATGGACTATATCTATATATGATTATGACCAGAGGAATTAAATGTTTTCTTACTCTCATCATCATCATGATTAGGCATGAGCCACCTTTTTCCGGTTCAAGGAATAGCACAGGTGCATGACTGGGTGTCTGTATGTTTATCATCTAAGTTTCCTAATCAAATGGTGACCCGTGAAAAGTTTAAATTCTTCATAAGAGATCTCGTATTCAAGGGTGAAGCCATTGGAATGGTAAAATCCTATTCTATTTCCTTGACTAAGGCATTAACATAATCTGATACAACACATCTGCTGATTTTTGAATATCAATCGAACAGGATTTTTACCCCTCGTGCAAGATGCTCTCTGTGGCCCCAGAATATTTGCGCCAAAAATAATGTCTATGTTTGAACTTGAGAATGTTCTGGTTCTGGCTGAGCTGGCTGAGTTACTTGGATATCTTGAAATTAATGGAGAGATGGTGCAACTTGTTCTTATAGTTCTGCCACATGTTTGGGAGGGTAAGGAAGTTATTGTTTGTGTCACACCTTCAGTTTTTTTTTTTTTTTTGTTCATTTGGTGAAAGTTGCATCTGCAATTTTTGCAGGGGATTATCAAAGATTACTTCAGACTCTTATGGATATTAGAATCTTCTGTGAGGAACATGGAGTTATATATCATGAGTGTTTTTCCCATGAAGTGAGGAAGCGGAGCAGTGAATATATGGACTGTACTGCATGGAAAATAAAGAAACAGGTCCTGTTTGATGCCATTTCCTTTTCCTTTTTAGTTTACAGACTCAGAATCCTCATGGTTACAATTTCTTAATCAGGAGGCCGTATATCTTGATTCTATCAAGAAGTCTGGAGGAGATTCGAAAGCAGCTGGGTTGTGCAAGGAGATTGATGAGCTATCCAAAGCTTGTGATGGTGAGACAAAGTCTGAAGATGAGCTGTCCAAAGCTTGGGATGGTGGATTTCATGGTTCTATTGATGAGGTGGAGTTTATCGCTCATAATTTTATCCAGGTATTGCTAGCTCTGCTGATCATCAATAAAATAAAAAGCAGATTTCAAAACTGGACATGGACCCAAAATTTCGTATTGGGTTAGATTATAGATATAGATTTATAAAAGCTCAGTTATAACTTATGATTTTATGACAGTTTTTCTGAAAACATATTATGATTGTGATTTTACATTGGTATATATCCTTAACTGCTTTTTATTTTTATTTAAGTTTCATCAAACATAGCATCATGCATCCTCAATTGAATTATGAATTATAGTTTCAGATGAGATGTGTGCACTAGCTTGTGCTTATGCCACTCTTGAATATATCCAAACATATTTTTGTGATTTGAATATGCCAGTACTTCAACACAACCTAAAACAATGTGAGCAGCAAGCCAAAAAACATAATGTTCAAAACAGAGAACCAAATATTGTCGATGAATGGTTGACAAGCATGGTCAGATCTAGTGTAGGTAATTAACATCTTGGGCACAGGAGCATGGCAACCAGATTAATAAATTGTATCGTATTCTTATTCAACTCTGCTTCCATTCATATACTACTGCTTCCATTCATATACTATTGTCTACAGTCCTTGTACTCTTATAAAAGATGTATCCTCACGTATATTTGTTATTTTATTTATTATTCTGTATTATAGGTTAATAAGATGGGAAATGTCAAAAAGCTGGGCATGTATAAGTTTTTCAATGAATTTGAAAGCGACAAAAGAAAATTCTTAGTGAAGCTAGTAGGGACTTTAATTGACGTGGGAATGGTAAAGTGTTTCCACTCTTGGCTCGTGCATTTAAATAACCACAAACTGCACATCTGACTTTGACTTCTAAATTCTAATAACTTGTAGGGATTTTTATCCAATGGCAGCAAGTTGCGTCCATGCAAAGTCTGGTTCTTTCGCTGACGTAGAAGAAGCTCTCTGGCATATGCATGACACGATCTCAGAAATCTTGAGCGTGCGTGGACACGAACTAGGACTTCTGCTTGTAATTCTGCCAGTCAAAAAAGTTGGAGATGAAATATATGGTACCGCAGTTAATTGTTTGATTTATCAAATCAAATGCATGTGTTTTTTTTTTTTTTTTCTTGAAAATGGAATGTGGAATCTGCAGGCAAAATTGAAAATGTGTGTGAGAAACTTGGATTTGTATATCAGTGTTGTTTGCCTGAGGATGCTAGGAGGCCGAGCGAGGTCTATCTCAAGACTACTGCTTATGAAATAAATAACAAGGTTTTTTCTATGATTATTATTACCCCCCCCTCTCTCTCTCTCACACACACACACACACACACACAAAATACAACTCATGTTTTGCGTTTCTTCATCAGGTTGTCAGGCGTGATGCAGGTACTCTTCCGTGCAACTTTGTTATGCCATTTTCTGCAAAAGAAGACGACTCTACAATTGTTTTTTGAGCTGATATATTTCGTGATTCAAATATGTCCATTGCGGCTGTATGTCTCCTTCCTGTATCTAACATTTCCTTGATTCATCTGTTTTCTGTTTTAGTTGTACTACATCTGTTACACCTTCCACTGGCCAATCATATTTTTGGTGCATTCATGCAGGTGGTGGCAACATTTGATTGGCCTGTATCTAATAGATATAGTGCTTTCGTCACTGAGCAACCATATAAAGGAAGCCACCATAAAAAACTGTATAATGAAAGGGACATCAAGAAAAGCATGGTCAGGTAATTGTGTTTAATGTATGCGATGCATAGTAACTAGTAAAAATAAAATTATGTTTGATATATGTGATGTATAGTAACTACCTATTGTCAGATGTACCTTTCTGGACACTAATGTTTCTATTGTCACATTACCTTTTTGGGCACTAATGTTGTTTTTTTTTTTTTAAAGATCTTGTCTGCTTGTTTTCTCCAAGAAAACAAAGATGGTTCCTGGTCGAATAATCTTCTTTAGGTTAGGAAGACTGTTATCCCTTTGATCTTTTTGTCCACTTCATTGAGGTGTGTTTATTGAGGTGTGCTAACAGTGTAATTTGTGCAGAAATGGTGTAGATGAAGGTCAACTTAGCTCCATTTTGTCTCAAGAAATAGGCGCAATACAAAAGGTATATATAAAATTTGGTTCATCTTTGTGTCTTTATTTTTTACCTGACCATTTTATCAGTTTTTGTACTAATTTGATTTGATAAAAAAGGCTTGCACCTCTATATACACGAGTACGGTACCAATCACATATGTGGTTGTTGGACGAGCTGGTTAGTATGTTTAGTTACCTTCCTCTTTTTGCTGATGAAAGTGCTTCAGTGACTGATTTTTTGCCTTTTCCTTTTTCCTTGGTCCATAGAATCTGCTGTTGGTGAAGATAGTTGTTCTACAAAGTTTGAGTTCTCTTGTAACCATCCAGTTGTTGGGGTAAAGCACACCTTTTTCTTGCTTCCTAAGAATACTACTTTAGCTTTGATTGTTTGATTGTAAATATTTGAATACATTCCTTTCAGGGAACCACGACAGTGGCCTATCGGGTCCTTCATGATGAAAACGAATATGATGCTGATGGACTCAGTCTCTATGCACCAAACTCTGCACAGAGTAAGTTGTAGATTCACTTCATGTGGCAACTGTACTTTGACCAACAATCAGTATGCATCTGACACTTTATTGGCCATGCAGACGTATTCGTTGGGCCGATCCAGGTATCTGTGGGTGAGTAGTCACCAGTTTTGATGGTTTCTTGGGTGTTTTTCTGCTTTATTTGCATTTTCAATTACTTGACTTAACAAAACATAATTTATTTAACAAACAACAAAGCCAAGAAGTGGGCGTTTTCTGCATTTGGTGACTGCATGTAACTTCATTATCTCAAGCATTGAGCCACTCTGAGCAAGTGAGCATGCTGGATCATTGGTTTCTTCGTACTTACAGCTTGTTCTTTCTTCGTGTAGCTCCACCCGCCTACTATGCTCGCTTAGCGGCATCGCGTGGTCATGCTCGCTTAGCGGCGTCGCGAGCTCACGCACACGCTCAAGAAAGCTATGACGGTGAATCGACGACCTCAGATCGGCAACAGCCTCCAGTTCGCTGAACCCTTGTGGACGTGATGTGATCCTTGAAATATACTTTGCCATTTTATCGAGCTTTAGTTGCTTCCATCCAGAATTTGTGGCTGCAAACGGGTCTGGCGGGTTGTCCAGATTAACTGGTGCCGCGTGGTTGTTTTCTGCATCTTATACCTTACTAGCAAACCGAAATGTCTCATGCTCGGTCCTCTTTAAAAAATTTGCACAATGAAGACTTGCCTAAAAAAACCAGCTGCTTATGATTGCCAGAGCGCCGGAAAAAAACAGAGCCTTGCGACCTGCTCGTTCTTGGTAATTCGGAAGCCGGCTAGCAAGCGCGTTAACGTACTATGCGTCGGAGGCGTGCCCGCGTGTGGAGTACGATGACTGTATATAAATCACCGAAGAATTATACCAAAATCTCCAGAACTCAAGCAAAACGTTGTTTGACAGCGAATATCATATTTACGCAACACTGATTAATTAGTAGCGCGCCATCTCTTATTATGCGAAAGTTCGATCGAAGTTCACATGGGGTATAGCAGGACAGTAGTTTGCGTTCAGCCGATCAGGTGAAGACCCTCCCGGCGCCGGCGTAGTACTCGCCGGAATATCGACCTCGCGGATCTCGGTCTGCTTGCCGGCGGCGTTCGCCAGCGGGTGGATGCCGTGCTCCGCCCCGCTCATGTACGCCCGGTTCTCCCTCTGTTCTGGAAAGACACGCCGAACTTCTTCTCCACACCTGCACGTACGTTTAATGTTAATTTCATCCATCAGAAACCCAAAAAAAAAAAAAAAAAAAAAGAAAAAGAAAACAACACGGCTGGCTCTGCATGCAGGTGCGTGCATGAGGACCGAGGACGACGTACACTTTCGGCGAGGTCCTGCCGGAGCTGCCCCGCGCGTGAGGCGCGCCATCATGATCTGCGGGATGCCGAGCGGGAGCGCGTCGCGGTCCCCTGCCAGAAGTGGATGGTCTTGCCGTAGGTCTTAACACCTTCTCCAGGTCCCGGCGCTCCGACGCCCGGCACGCCCGGTATGAACAGCACCCCGCCCTTCACCTCGAACTTTCGTGCGTGTGCCACAGCGGCTTCTCGTCGTCGGGCAGCGTCAGGAACACCGGCTCCGACACTGGGATGTGCTCCACGCCGATGAGCCGCGCGCCGGCGCCGGGCGTTGAGCCGTCGAAGATGATGAAGGGCACTGGCGCACGTGTCCTCGGCCTAGAGGTGCGCGCAGAAGTGGTGCGTACCTCTGCTCTGGTGCTACTTGCTTTCCTCAAGTCTCGCCCTCGCCCATGTCCATGTGCAGCGCGATCGCACGCGATTCCCAGTTCTTCTCGTCGTCCTGCCCGCCGTTGAGCGTTGGTTGGTTTCTTTTCTTCTCAGCGAAGGGAAGAAATTCTTCTTATCTCCATTCACTCAGAGTTTTAAGTTTTGATGTTGGAATGCGGATGGTGATAGGAGGTCGCCCTCGGTTGCTTGCTGTTCCTCTGCGGATACCACAGGGTCAGACGGTGGCTATAGTCGTCGAGTCATCGAGTGACCTGCGGATATTCGGTGAGAAATTTCGTCGAGCACCTTGCGATCAGCTACTTGTTTGATGTGTGTTTATGTGCTGCGTTTATGTGGTTCAACTTGCCCGTTAGCGTTATCGGGGTTACAAGTAATTAATGTCCGGGTGTAAACATCTGAATTCATTGTCCTGTACTCCAGTCTCCAGTTTGTTAAGTGTTGTTGTTTACACGTACTTGGTGTTCATCACAGAATTATTTAGCAGGTTTGAGCACAATTGAACGCTCAAAAGGTTGAGCGTATATCTGAGTCAGTGCAGGGAGTTTCTGTCAGCGTGCCATGTCAAATTTTATTAGAAGGGATGTGATGTTTAGGAGTGCAGCAATTTTGCGATGGTCTTGCCAGGCAGCCAGTGTTCGGAGTCCTAGAGAGGCATCTATTGATCATTTTACAGTTCATTCAAAGAATTGTTGGTTGGTTATGGCAAAGCATCACTACAACCAATCACTGGGGTTCTCAGGTGTATCAAGTCTTCGTCGTATGTTTTCCTCGTATACTAGAACTAAACCAGATGGTCTCGAAACTGCTGCCTCAAAGGTTTCCTCTACAGGAGCTTCTAAAGTTGACAACACAGATGATGGTGGAAACACCTGGACTGATATGTCAGAAGATGCTCATCGTTCTGCTGTTGATGCTAGCGTCTGAATGATGCAATTACACTTAATGTCCAAGAGTTATTTGGTAATCACACAGATCTAGAAAAGGTAATTGTTCCACTTGGTGGGACACTGATAGGTACAGCAATGGCATGGTTTGTAATGCCTGTTGTTCTAAGAAAGCTGCATAAGTATGCATCAGATGGTCCTCTTAGGACACTCTGGGGAGAGAAACATCTGTCTTATGAAACAAGCTTGTGGAGTGCACTGGAAGATCCTACAAAATATATCATCACATTTATGGCATTTTCACAGATGTAAGGAGTTATTTGCTAATTGCTTACCTTTTTGACAGACTTATTTTCTTAGTACTTCTTATTGTAAAATATTATTGGCAACAAAATAAGATTAAGCTAAATGCTCTTGAGGTTAAAACCAGATTCTGGAATTTTTCATGTTCCTTTCATAAATTTTTTTTATTTTTTTAAAGTAGACTTCCTATGATTTTCCTTTGCAATAGATATACATGCTAGAAAAAATTTATGGCTATCTATGGTATTTTATACTTGTTCATACTATTATTGACAGCATGGTCTTGTTTATTCGGTGGTATTGTCATACAAAATTACAAACCATATTACTATGATGTAGATTGTTTTCTGGCTAGACTTTGTTCCGAATATGTCTCAGGTCTCTGATGTCCCTTCCTTTCTCAGGGCTGCAGTTATTGAGCCAAGCATTTCAGTTTATCTTCCACAAGCATGGAAAGGGGCATTCGTTGTATCTTTCGTGTGGTTCCTTCACAGGTGGAAAACTAACTTCATTGCTCATGCTATGGCCAAACAAGATGCTACAGGAACTAACCGCGAAAGACTGTCAGCATTTGATAAGGTGTCATCGTTAGGACTGATAGCACTTGGAGTTATAGCCCTTGCTGAAGCTTGTGGTGTACCTGTGCAGTCAATATTAACTGTTGGTGGTGTTGGAGGTAATGTTTTAACACATAATGTCCTTCGTGTGATTATTTGCTGTGCTTACAAATTAGGGCTTTCTTTTATGTGGATTAAGTAGGCAAGTGGCAAGACTTCCTGAATCATACCTTTACCATCTCTATAGCAGTTTTATGCAATACAATTGCTGCCTCTGGATGATTGGTAATGTGCCTTACAGCACATTTGGTAGACTTTATGTATGAATATTTTCTCAGTGTTCTTTCGGCAGCTCTGGTCTTGTTTATCTTCCCTGTTGCCACAAGAAAGGACATCTAAACTGCATTGAAATTTCTGCTGGTTTGAAGTTGGTTGGTCACACAAGTATGGTCTACAGCATTTTGTTCAACCTGTGTTTTGAAATTCAGTAATAGTTTGACTGCCTTCAATGTTATCAGCAGTCTACATATGGTCAATAATTTAATTTACTTATACTTGCTCATAACTAAAAGCTGGACCATTTTTTTTACTTCTCTAGTAATTGCATTTGCCAGATTACTACCTTCGCCTTGAAAAGAATGGAATTATATGTTTTGCTTTAGTCAAACTGTCTTAAGTTTGACTAAGTTTATAGAAAATAGTATTAACATTTATGAGTCCAAATATGTACTGTAAAATATATTTCATGATAATCTAATAATACATGGTCTCATAAACATTAGTATTTTCTGTATAATTTTACTCAAAGTTATGATAGTTTGACTTAGACCGAGGGAGTAATATTCTATTACCTATGTTGTTACAGGTGTTGCTACTGCTTTTGCGGCAAGAGATATCCTTGGTAATATGTTGAGTGGATTCTCTTTACAATTTTCAAGGCCATTCTCAATTGGAGACTACATCAAGGTCCCTGGTTATTTATCTAACCAACCTTTTATACTCCTTTATTTTTCTGGAATCTGTGTCATGTGATGATATTAAGGTTGCAGTCATTAGCTTAAATTTAGTAGTTAACCTTGCTGAAAATGTCAAATACATTTTATGTGAATTCTTGAGTAAGCTTAAAGTCGGTTTGGATGATTTTTATCTCAGCAACAAGTTAGGTAGCTATACAACAAAAATTTACAATGCATGATGCATGCATTTTTTTCTTAAATTTAGCAAAGGAACAGTAGGGACAATAGCTTATAGTTCACTTTTTTTTAACAAAAATAGGAGGAGCTCTGTCTTTCAGTTAACAAGAAAAGAGAGTATATATACGAACATGGCTTAACTGACACAAAGGTTCCTCGTTCCATAACACACCCAACCCCTAGGAAAAGGCCAAACTACCTCTGTAAATCAAGCGCCCTTCTACATTTGAAGTAGGAAACATTTTGTTTTCTCCGTGACCATGCACCATGGTGAGGTGTTTATTTTCAAAGATTCTTCACTTCTGCTCTTTTGAAAGGTCCCACATTATATAGATGGTCATGCCATTGAATACCATTGAAGTTTCGCTTTTGGTTTTTATGTAACAACGACTTGGCTGCAAAAACTCCATCTACGTGAATTTTGAGGTGAGGACATGGTGCGGGGTCACGAATCTTTCCCATATGGACACTAACGACCAAAACATCTACGTGAAGGGGAACAATAGCAACTCCAGTATGAGCCCTGATTTCAGGGTCTACTTTTAATTTGAGGGCTCACTCTAGCAGGAGCCTCAATCAAATAGGCAAATGGGGATCCACTTACCATTCTATTTTTTCTCTTCTCTCTACTTTTGGCATCCAATGGACCCGTAACTAGTCCACCACTACATCCCTCCCGCCAACGTGGGACGGGAAGAGGAGTTGCATCAAGGGCCTGGCTAGGATGAGGAGGACATCTCCGGGGCGGACGCTCGGGAAACAAGCTGTAGTGATCCGACGGTCCTCGGCGCGGGAGCCACGCTGGGCAAAGGACTCTCATTTGGGGAGAGAAGGCTGCGGGAAGGGAGAATCGCTGAAGGAAGAGACGCGTCACCGAGGGAGTGGAATCACGCCGCTGAGGGTGAGGGGCGTCGCATCGGGGCCTCAGGGAAGTCATGTCGAGGGAAGTGTCTCACTGCAGATGGTGGAGAAGGCGGCGCGACATCGGATTTAGATGGGCGGGCGCAATTTCTTCCTGTGCACAGAAAGGATAACAGCACCAATGGTTGTTTGAGGGCCCAAAGCAAGTCCCTAAGAATGATGGCTGTTTGGAAGATTTGAGGGGCCTCTCATGTTTTTAGGGTTGCAGTAGGGGTCCTCTAGAGCTCCAGCCCTCAAACTCCAGCCCTAAAATTTGGTTTCGTTTTGAGGGCTCAAGTAGGGGTCTTGGTGGAGTTGCTCTAAGAGGCAAAGGTGCTGCTTAATTTTGGGATTGGCCATTGCAGAGCGGGCAGGTGGTTTGGTGTGGCCATCCATAGATATCGAGGTTATCTGTCATTAGAAACTTGTTTTAAATTAAGATCTAGGTGAACAATTTGCATTTATTTTTCGCGCGAGCCTGCCAAATGAGTTTTCCTATTTGACCACTCCAAGGAATTGAGCGTTGAATGACTATTGTGAGGAGTATTCTCCGTGTGTTGTCCGCTTCCACCTGATTGTGTTTTTTTCCCAATGGCTGCAAATAAATTCCTCGTAGCCGTATCCACATGGAGACAATTTCCTGCACATGAGGAGTTGTTGTGATTTTTCCTTAGAGTTCGGATAAGTGGACCCAATGAACTCATTCCAAGATTCTAAATTTCCCTTAGGAAACAAAACATACAAAAATGTGGTTTCCTGAGAGAATATTTTTACCTTTTGAAGTAGGGTAAAAGAAAAAACTATCATGGAGAATGAGCATAGGTTTAGAAGATAAAGTTCAATAAAGTGTTCATGCTTTGGACATTTCATACTTCCAATCATGCCTCATAAAGCTTTCATGCCTCTTTTATCTTTTTCCAGCTCCAAAATATCAAGAAACAAGCACTGATGCCTCTTGTAACAAAACTGTTTCATGGTTAGATAGTTGTAACTTTGTCTAGTTTTAATGGCTCTACCAAACTGGTTTACTTCTTTCCGGCTTGATGCAAACTTTGCATGACTAAAATTGTTTTCCAATTGCAGGCTGGCTCAATAGAAGGACAAGTGGTTGAAATTGGACTGACTTCTACTTTGTTGATAAATTCAGAAAAGCTCCCCGTTGTAGTCCCTAACTCACTATTCTCCAGCCAAGTAAGTAACGTGCATGTCACGTTTAAAATGCTATTTTATTTTATCTTTGAATCGATATTTTGCATATCAATATGGAGTTTTGTACTTATTGCTATTCTATGGTCCATATTATCTTTATTTAATTCTAAGTGGGTTCCCTCCTTAATATGATTCCTCTACCAAAATAACGTGTAGGTGATAGTGAACAAATCAAGGTCCCAGTGGCATGCTAGCATGTCCAAACTTCCTGTAAAAATTGAAGACATCGAAAAGATTCCTGCTATAACAGAGGAGATAAAAGCAATGTTGATGTCCAACCCAAAAATTGACGCTCCATACTGCTATCTGTCATGGTTAGAGAGTTCACGTGGAGAGCTTACCATTGCTTGCAACATCAAAAGCACGGTATGTTAACTATATGTTCCTCTTAAAAAAACCGCTACCTACTCATGACATGTGAATTGACTGGTATACCATGACATGTTAATGGGAGTTTAATGTAACATTACTGGTTTAGTGTACTAGAGCCCTATCTCCTTTCTCGTTAACAATTGACTTTATCTGACCACAGAAGATAGAGGAGTGGTCATCTACAGAACAAGAAATCCTCCTGAAAGCTGCCAGTATCATCAAGCGACATCAACTTTGGACTCCCGTGTAAACGTGTAATCCTAGTCTTTTAAAGTTTTTTGTTATGCAATTGGTTCTTTATGGTGGAACCTATCCACCCAAGTTCAAGTTCCAGACTTGACACGGGTGTGCATACGTGTGTTCATAGGGGTAAATGTGCGCTTGTGTATATGAGTGTCTGAGTCGGTCTACACAAAAAAAAAGTTCTTTGTTGTTGCTATCTACAGCATGTGTAGATATATAGTTTCAACTGGACTAACTGAACAAGAACAAGGGGATGTGTAGATGTTTGTTCTTTCTTTTTTTTTCGTTGTTCTTACTGTCACAGGAATAAAAGACAGAGAAACGGACAGATTACCTATATAACTTGTATGTGCAATAACTACATTTACAGTTGGCTGATCTCCAGTCCTCACAACGGACAGATTACCTATATAACTTGTATGTGCGATAATTACATTTACAGTTGGCTGAGTCCTCACATAACCACATCTATGGTCATCTTGTTCCCGTCGTCTCCTGCCCAGGGAGACGATAGAACCCTACAGCAATTCCTGTCTCCAAGACTGCAACAGGAATGGATCATCCAAAAACTAACGCATCGGCATCCCACACTAGCCATGTGTTTGGTTTGGTGACCAAATGGGTTGGGTTGTGTCCAACTCAGTTTTCTGAAATGGAATGAATTCATCTCGTTTGGTTAAAGAGGTAGGTTAAACCTAGATTTTTATTTGGTTACAAGGGTCGAGAAGGATGGAATAGATGACATTTATCAGTAGCCATTAGTGAGGCCCACCTGCAATGCCATTAGTGTGCTCTGGCCAGTCTTAGACGAGCGAGCGAGCAAAGGCTGCCGCGGCCCTGCAGCCACTCACCGCGCAAGGAAAGGAGGGGCACCTACACTTGGAGAGGGAAGGAGCTGGGGATGACATCGATGACGAATGCTCAACGAAGAGTTGCGAGGGAGAAAGTCGAGCGTAGGGAGCATGCCTCTGGCCTCCGGGAACACATTCCCGGCACAACCTCGGCCTCCTCAGTGCAGAGCGCGTAGGTCGCTATGGCCGGTGAGCAGAGCTCACAGCGCCTCCGTGTTTCACTGCCTCCGTACCGGTTGCTGCCTCGTACGAGCAATGCCGGCCTCGCGCCTGCCAATCTGCCACCACGCTTGTCGCACGCTTCACCTCTCCACAGTTTAGAGGTAGAGCTCACAGCGCCTCCGTGCGAACCAAGTGTTCGATGCAATGCCAATAAGGAGCATAGGAGGTAACTCTACCAAATGATGTTTCAAGGTGAAAGGACCTAATTGGCCTAGGGGGGGGGGTGAATAGGCGTATTTTTGAAACCTGAAATTCACAAACTCAAATTGCGGAAGTTAGATGCTCACCGGAAGTTCCGGTGGTTTGGAGTAGAAGTTCCGGTCTAGACCAAAACTTCTATTGCAAACCAACTTGAACTTCGGGTGTCCTACAACTAGGAAATCAGAGTAAATGAGTTGTGATTTCAACTACACGAGTTACCACACCCTTGGGAATCACTTCTTGAATTGAGTTCTTCTTCCTACAAACAAATAGACAATAGAGTATACAAAGAACACAATATCAAGGGTAGTCGATGCTACCACCACAACAAGCACGCGGGACACACGATTTATCCCGAGGTTCGGCTTTCCCCACAAAGGAGTGCCTACGTCCTCGTTGTTGAGGTGGCCACCAAGGCCCGACCACTTAGGTCACCTCTCTCAAGCAACCACAAAGGAAAACTTGAGATATCCACTAAGATGAAGGGTAATACAAACGCTTCGGGGTGCCCTCACAAGTAAATCAACACGGGCAACCACGAAGAACGCCTAGCCGGCTAGGGTTCCAAGAACCCAAGAGTAATAAACACAAAACCAACCGGCAAGACGAGGAGACCAAGTGCTCAAATCGAAGATCGATGCTCCCGCTCTCAAATCTCACGACCCTAGCTCAAACAATCGAAGATTGAAGCTTGGAAGCAAAGGGGGAGAGAGAGTGAGTGAGTCAAAGCTTGGAGGCTGATGAGTGAACAGTGAACTAGTGAAATGCCTGGCGTAACGTTTAGAAACGGAGGTGAAAAGTTTATATACTTCGGCCTCCGAAGCACTACCGGAAGTTCTGGTGGAGCCCCACCGGAAGTTCCGGTCCGAATGGATCTGACCGTTGGCTTGACAAGGGCGAGACTCGGTGTGACCGGAACTTCCGGTCAGGCAAGCTGACGCAGGCGTCGCGTGCAAGAGATCGCTTCCGGTCTCGGACCGGGATTTCGGTATCGCGGAACTTCCGGTCAAGCGGCCGAACTCCCGCCAGCCTAAAGGCCCGGCCTACCGTCGCGTGCGAGAGGGCTTCCGGTCCCTTATCGGGACTTTCGGTCAGAGCGGAACTTCCGGTCAGGCGGACCAGGAACTCCCCAGAGCCAAAGGCCCGGCTACCGTCGCGTTTGAGAAAACACTTCCGGTCTCGGCCGGGACTTCGGTCGAGCGGAGGTTCCGGCTGGGGGACCGGGACTTCCGGTCCACCCTGCGAAAAACACCAATACCTCTCTATGTGCACGTGTGTGAACCGGTGTCTCTCAAGCTACTTCTAAACATCGACATGAGCACTTTTGTTCCCCATCTAGCTAGTCAATTTTGTATCCCTCTTGATAGTGCGGCATTTCCTACAACTCAATTCAAAAAAAAAAAGGGGTGGATCACTTGAGCCGAAACGCCGTTAGTCCATAAAATTTAGGGTGCTATCATTCACCGAATTTTTTCGTTTAATTCCACCAATGGACTAACACCTGTAGATATCACTTGATGAACATGTTAGTCCCTAATTCGTTTGTCATTAATTATCCAAAACCCACACCGGGGGCGAATGCACTAACAAACTCCCCCTTTTTGGTAATTGATGACAACCAATTTAGGCTTATAAAAGATAGAAAGAATTTGAGCTTTTGAATTCCAAAAATTTAAGACAAGCTCCCCCTTGGTGTATGCATAGGATTTGAATTTCAACATCTTGAGTGAAATCAAGATGGCATACACTAGAGAGGCTCCCCCTAAATTTTGCAATCCGTGGGGTGCCTAAGAGTGTGTGACAATAAAACCGTGATGCATATGACATGGTATATCACAAGAATAAAGTGAAAGAATATGAATAGTTATGGTAGAAAGAAAAGGACTTAACCAACATAACCATTCTAAAGACAACAATCACCAACACAATATCTCAATAGAAGCATCACATGATGATAAAAATAAAGAGTTTTAACCTACAATCATCCACCACACATAAATAGTTCAAATCTACCACATAGTTCACCACACGAGATAGAGTTATTACAGACCAAAAATTTTAAACTACCCCTATTACATCATGATAAGCCTAACACTCCCCCTTTGGCATCAAATGCCAAAAAGGGTAGGCCACGAGAAGGAGCAAAAGGGGCAACGCTGCAAGCACTACTCGATATCATCGAAGAAACCGTGGGACGAAGACGGATCAGCTCCACCACCAAAAGCAGGAGCACCAGAGAGAGAGGTCCTGGTGACGTCGTCCGCTCCGCCGAAGATATCCTGATAGGATGCGCCAAGTTCGGTGTCCTCCACGGTGTACCGGGAGGAAGCCCACCGCCATAAGAAGGATCAAAGGCGGTGAAGGAAGGGTCCTCCACGGCCGCTGCCGCTGGCCGACTGCATCAAACTCATGCCCACCATACATAGTATCATACTCAGCATATGGGTCTTGGAAATCCCGAAGCGGAGATGCGGGGGGGTGAGCTCGGCCTTCTCCTCTAGGCGGCCGAAGACGCTGGATCGGTCTTCCTCGTGTATAGCGCAGAAATAGGAGAAGAACCTCTGAAGCGCATGACGAGTAGCATCACCATGCCCACGACCACGACCACGGCCACGGCCACGGCTACTCTCGCCACCAGCTGTAGCGCCACCCGAAGGATCCACAGGAGGAGCCCCCTCAGTCTCAGCACCACCAAAGTGAAACAACCCACTTTTCCTCGAAGGGAAAAGTCACAGTTTTCGTACAATAATGCAATGGCCTCGAAGGGCTCATCGCCATCATCGACAAATCAGCGGTCCAAAGTGCGCATACAGCGGAATAATTAACTTAGAGAGTACAAGTAGTAGGATTTAAGTACTTTATTACATCGCCTTCAAGGCGGAATCACACTCACACACACATATAGAAAAGCATAAGGTGGGTAGAAGCGGATCGACACGTCATCCACTTGCGCGTAGCTCGAGACACCTACTCCTCGTCGTCATCCTCGTCGGTCTCCCACTCGATGTTCTCCCCTGAACCACAATGTATCAGTACGATTTGTACTGGCCACTAATCCCACCCATATGAATGAAGCTTGCTATGTGGAAGGTGGATGCAAGGGTAATCAAATGACCTATTTGAGGCTCTGGGTTCCCTATGCAATTGCATAATTAAATAATATTTGTCAAGTTTTAACCCATTTATATCCATAAACCACCCAACCATCCCACCCATAACCATTCACACATCACACCACACACTCTCACTCAGTTCGACGAGGAAGACTCCCGCTCCTCCTCGCCTCAACGGCCCTAGGCCGGAAGACACCACACCCAGGGGGGAGAGAAGAGAAAGGACTCCGCTCACTAATCATGAGGGGGTGGAAACATAGGAATGTGCAGAACCGTGGACACGGCTATACGTATAGATCGATCAACTCTCGCAGTGCGTACACACTGGAACCACAAGATCACCATCATCGGCGATGCGCCCGCCTAGGCCGTCATCGAAGCCGCCGCCTAACGGGCCCTTGCCATCCTACCACTCAGCTCGGGACACCCCGAGTCCAAAGACGCCGAGGCGTGAGGCGTGGCGCCGGATCCCCTGGGGCACCACGCTTTGTCTCGGGAGGGTGTGGGTCTCGACACCCGTACCTCCCTACACTATCCGACAACCTAGTAGTAATGGCGGGGGGCCGCCTAACCGTCAAGTCGTTTTCCGCCCATCAGGAACGCAGTGGTGTGCACGAGTGGTCCTATGAACCGGTTCTCACAACATACCAGTCCTTAGGGGTGACTAGACAGGACATCTTCACAGGGGCCCATTGCCCCGTGCCTCAACGGCACCTCCCGTCCCGGCGATTCGTACCACAAAGGCACTCCTCCCGGAACCTTCTTCCAACACATATACCCGCCACGGTACTCTCATGTGGGGAGTGCCCATCACACTCCCCCGGCATGGCTCGTCCTCATGACTTGCCCTAGATCCTGCCCAGTCGACACGACCCTTACCACACACCCAAGACTCACGCCAAGATCTCTCCCAAAATCCCGGTGTCCCCATTATCGGCACCATGTGCCTTAGCCACTCCACAGACATAATACATCAACAGAAAAGATAGTAATAAGTGAGTAGCATCAAGATATCATGATGAGCGAGTCTAATCCTAGCGGCGGGTATGCGGGGGATCGGTTTCGACAAGGCATAGGCCGAGTCAATCAATCTACCAAACATCCTATCAAAGCAAAGAACAAGTAAAATAAAGCGCTAGCATTTCTAGTTATTGCATGCCTAAATAGGAGCTAAGAGGTTGGGTGGGACGTGGCACTGCAGTCGGGTCGTCTCCCGGGTCCTCGGTGTACTCGTAGTCCTCTCCCTCCTCGGTCCGGCTCCTCCGGTCTCGAAAAGCGTGACATAACACCGCGTTTAGCGGCCTCCTATAGAGGTGCACAAAGAAGCAACTGAAATCCAAAAGAAGCAAATGCACTCATGGATAAGCCTATGACCTAGAGCTCATTTTTTTAGAAAAATTTGGACAATTGGTTTCATATTTTTCGGAGTTAAAATAGATTTATTATGATTTTCAGAAGATTAAATTCAAATCAAAAAGAGAAATTCATTTTATTATTTCAGAAAAAAGGTGACACGTGGCAGGCTGTGATTGGTCGGCTCTGGTGGGGTCACTGACTGGTGGGGCCAGGTCAACGGTCAACGTTGACCGGTCAACGGTCAACGCCGACCGGCAGGGCCGGTGTGGGCCTAGATGGGCCGGATCGGGGCCGGGTAGGGCCGGCCCGGCCCGACACGTGTCGAGCAAGGAGGGCGGCCACGTGGCGGGCTTGGGCCTCAATCGGGCCGCGGCTCACGGAGCTGGTGCACGGTGGGCCGGCGGCCGGGTGCACCGTGAGCCACTCTCCCGGCCACGGTGGACCGCGCCCACCTTCTCTCTTTTCCCCGCTCCCCCATGGACCGAGCCCACGGAACCCGCGGGGCTCTCCTCCCCTCCGTTACATGCGGCAGAGCCGGCGGCGAGCTTTGCTCGCGCGGCTACACCGTGGCCCTCACCGGCTGTCCAGGGGCCGTTGGCTCCTCCACTCTCCGGCGCGTGTACCTAGGTGAAAGGGGCGGTTTGGTCCTCTGCGGCCGACGTAGGTCGCGGCGGCTCGCCGGAGCACGGTGGCGACGGATCCATCGAATGCTGGCGTGAGTGCGCGTGTCAAGCGGTGTAGGGGCTCGTGGCGCCCCCGTGCTACGCCTCCCTTGTGCTCAAGCCCGCACTGAATGGTGCATGCGGGCCACGCCCATCGGGCGCCAAGACACGGTGGTGGCGGCGCTAGCGCCCGGGTGAAGTGGTGCAAAAAAGGGCGCCTTTTTCCAATTGGGGTCGCGCATGATTGATCGGGAGGTGACGGCGTTACTCATCCTCGCTGGGCGGAGTCCGCCTGCGCGTGAGCGCTGCTGCGGGAGGCAGCGCTTCCCGCTGGCGGCGATGGCGCCTCGGAAAGGTGGATGCATTTCCGGCCGCCCAAATCCCGCGTGGGCGGCAGCACGGGGCGCGACGCCGCCCACCCATCGATGCGCTTACGTGGCTAACACGCTGGAACGCCGCGCGCCACGGCGCGCCTGCCGCGGGCGGGTACGGCAAGGGCGCTGGGCCGGACGCGGCGACCCGGTGAACCCGCGCTCGGTGACGGTGCAAGCGTCGCCGCGGCGCAGCGCGTGCGCGTGCGTGCGCGTGCGGCGTGGTGCCTGAGGCGCGGCGTCGAGCCACCCAGCGGGGGTCGCGGCAACGCGCCTGGTCGGGGTGAAACGCAGGCGCGGCGGCGGAGGGGGTGCTCACCGTAGGTGTCGGCGTAGAGAGGGTAGTGGTGCAGGGAGAGGCGCGCCGTGATGAGTTTCGACGCCTTGCCGTGCCGCCGAGCCTGTTGCGGTGACGTAGCCGATCGTGGCGGCGTCGTCCTCCTCGGCTCCGTGTGACGGCTCCCGGCGTGTAGCGGCTCGGCGTGCGGCGGCCCTCCCTCCGCGTTCCCCTTCCGGCCCTCTTTGGCTTGGTGTGGTGTGGCGAATGCCACTAGTGGCGGCGGGTGCGGAAGGAGAGCTAGGGCACCGGAGGTGCCCCATTTATAGGCGGGCGGCGGCCATGGAATGCGGTGGACGGCGCACAGTGCCCCGGGGGGCACGTGGAGGCCATCCACGCGTCTTGGGGCTAGGGGTTTGGAGGGCGGGATGGTGTCGAGGGCGCGGGCGCGCCCAATTCCGTGGAGCGGCGGCCGGCAAAAGGTGGGCGGACGCCTGCGGTGGCGTCACCACGGTGGCCCCATGGGTGCGGCTTGTCGTGACCCGGTGCGTCGGCATGGGAGGCGCGGACGTGGCGACCATCCGAGGGGCGCGCGGGGCGATTCGAGGGGACGGCCGAGATGGCTGTTTCCCTTCTCGGCGTCGCGACGCTCGGCGGAGAAGAAAAAGTGGGAAGGGGAAAAAGGAAGGGGATGATAGGTGGGGTCCTCGGCCCGCCCGTCATCGGTGCTTTGAGGAGAATGGGGGCGCGGAGCGCAAGGGCGCGCACGGCGCGGGCCTTTTGCGCCTAGCCGGGCCTTTGGGGAAGAGAAGGGGGCACGGGCGCTAGCCGGGCGCGCGGCTGCTGGTCAGCAAGCACGTGCAAAGCCGTGAGAAGGCGCGCCGGTGGGCTGGGCCGCAGGCAGCCGAGCCAACCGGCCTGGTTGGTTTCCTTCCTCCCTTCTCCTTTTCTTTTTCCATTTTTCTTTACAAGGCTAGCTACTAGGTGTACACATATATGTACATATACATATACCTTGGCCGGGTGGGGTCCACTTAAGGTATCCTAGGGTCTGGTCGGGGTGGGCCCCACTTGGTTGCACACATGTCACCAACAACTTAACAAGAGGAAAAAAGAGCATCACAAGAAATTCAAGGAAAACCAAATCACATGGTATAAATTAGAGAAAGCTTAAATGCATATGCCTCTAATGATGCATAGGAGCTAATTCCACTTAATAAAAGAGGGTTTCCTACATGACACTCACCAAGCATGGGTTAGCTTTCGACAAAGTTTTTTGAAAGTTGAGATTTTTGGGTGTTGGTTTAACAGGGATGTTACACAAAGTCCTCATCCTCAGGGGCAGCACCACTACCACTCTCCATGGGGGCCTTGCCCTTGCCTGTAGGTGCTCGAATGTTCTTCACTTTCCAATCCCTATGAATGACATCATGAGAGAAGGAGAATCCAACCACTTGCTCAATCACATGCATAAGATATGGTGCATAGGGGAAAGACGTGTGGATCGGTAGAGACATCCTCAATGTTCCTCCAAAGAAGGTCAGTCACACTAAACCTCTTATCAAGACCAAAGCACACAAGAATGGCAGGAGCATGGTTTTGCAACTTGGTGAAGTCTCCAATCTTGGGATCAATGGTGGCACGAATCAAGTTGTTGAGCACATAGAAGTAGGGCTTCAAGTTGTGAGTGGTGCCATTTGCTTGAGAAGCATCATGATAAAGGCCAGCCTCAATGAAGTCCGCATGCCCAACACCACGTGCATAGTGACCATACAAGCTAGGAGCATTTCTATCCTCGCTAGTGAGCCCAAGAAGACGGGAAAACTGACGGTAATCACAGCGGTAGTGGAGAGACTCGTCATCCGGTGAAGTACCTTGTTTTCCTCATCAATGTAGAGAGTGGCCCAAAAACTGAAGGATGATCTCGAGTTCCAGTTGTGCTTGAAGTTCATGAGACCCAAAATATGCCACTCTTCTAGCCGCAATCAACTTGTCAATCTCGGGATCACGGTGCTCTTTTAGGGACTTGAGAGGGAGCCTTGTGCTGCACGATAGGTAGAGAAGAGCCCTTTTTCCCCGCCTTTGAAACACACATGGTGATAGTAATCACTATGAAACCGTGACCAAAAACGAGGATCAACACCTTCATACTTGGTCCACTTGAAAGGGTTCTCTTTCCGCATTCTCTTCACATCCCGGGCTTGCTTCTTGTAGTCAATTGGCCATCTAGGATTGATGCCGGAGGGAGTCACCGGCAAACGTGGCTTGGGAGCATAGTGTGAGTGATGAGGAAGAACCCGGTTCATGGTAGCAACACCAATGGCAATAGGTGACCGCCGAACAAACTCCGGGGCAATGGCACGACCCTCCACCTCAATCTGACCGGCCGCAAAGATCATTAACCATAGATCGGTGAGCGGGGAGGTGGGCAAGCACGAGAACGAAGTGCGGTCAGGTACACCGATTGGACCTTCATCTTCATCGACGAGACCACGGTCCGAGAACCACCACACGAGCGGCACAACCGCCTCGTGGACGATCCTCCTCACCACTTCCCAATCTCGGAGGGCGATCCCGCGTCTCCCACGGACGAGCCGCACGACTAGGGTTGGCGCGGGCGAGACATCTTTGCACAACACACGAACACGGCAAAAAGGAAGTCTTAGACATGACCGAGGAATGCGACAAATGGATCGGCAAGTGGAGCCACGGGGAGGTGCTGCACAGGGTCAACCGGAACTACCGGTCAGAGGACCGGAACCTCCGGTGGAACCCTAGTGCGGCAAGACCCACGTGTTCCACAGAGATCGACCACGTGTATTGCATGAAAAGCATTCCAACACCATGTATATACTAATAATAGCTAGCACATGCGAGGAATCGACTCAAAACAAAGTACATTGGGAGATCGGGAGCAAAATCCCGGTACCTTGTTCCTCGGAGAGAAGAAGTCAAATCCACACGTGCAAGACTCCCCGGCGACCCCACCACCGCCAAAACTATCTCCAATGCCGGGGCAAGCTCCTCACCAAGCGGATTTGGAAGAGAGTGGAGGAGGAGGGAGATCGGGGGTGAACAAGAAGAAGTCACCACCGCCGTTCTACAGTGCTCGGGGTGAGAAGAGAAAAGGCTTTTGACTTGAAAACGACCCGAGATCCACTTTTACTGCGGTCAAAACCGATATGACCGGAAGTTCGGGTGTTCGACCCGAACTTCCGGTGGCACAAGCCGCCGTCGCGCCGGGGAAGGGGTTCGGTCTCTGGCGGGACTTCCGTTCGGGACCGAACTTCCGGTCGCCGACCGAACTTCCGGTTGAACAGTAAAACCAGCCACCAAAAGCTGAAAACGTGGTGAACTTCATGGTATACTCGAACTAACTCTTATATGTCCAGATTTCATTCAATCAATACATAACAATGGACACATTTGAGTTGTTGAAAGTAGGTTTTGAAATTTGCACACAACTTTTCACAATCCTTTGTCCGAGTCTATATCAAACAAGTATGAACAAGATATCAAGCTACGTTACGAGAATCAATGATATTTAGTTCACTCCTCAAAGCACAAAATCTTGACTCATCTAGGGGCTTTGTGAAGATATCGGCTAGTTGATTATCGGTGCTCACATGATGCAAAGCGATATCTCCTTTGGCTTCGTGGCCTCTCAAAAAGTGATGCCGGATGTCTATGTGCTTTGTACGAGAGTGGTTTACGGGGTTGTTTGCCAACTTAATGGCACTCTCATTGTCACACAAAAGGAGAATCTTGGTTAGCTCACATCCAAAGTCTTTAAGGGTCTGCTTCATCCAGAGTAGTTGGGCACAACAAGCGCCGGCCGCCACATACTCGGCTTCAGCAGTTGACAAGGCAACACTATTTTGCTTTTTAGAACTCCAAGACACTAAAGACCTACCAATAAATTGGCAAGTCCCAGTGGTACTCTTTCGATCTACTTTGCAACCGGCGTAGTCCAAGTCGGAGTACCCAAGCAAATCGAAAGTGGAGCCCTTGGGATACCACAAGCCAAGATTAGGAGTGTGTACTAAATACCGAAAAATTCTCTTAACAGCCACAAGATGACATTCTTTAGGATTAGCTTGAAATCTTGCACACATGCACACGCTAAGCATAATATCGGGCCTAGATGCACAAAGGTAAAGTAGGGATCCAATCATGGAGCGATATACCTTTTGATCTACGGCTTTGCTGTCTCCTCCAAGGTCGAGATGTCCGGTTGTTGGCATCGGTGTCTTGATGGGCTTGGCTTTGTCCATGTCAAACTTCTTCAACATGTCGGTGGTGTACTTGGTTTGACTTATGAACGTGCCTTCCTTGAGTTGCTTGATTTGAAATCCGAGGAAGTACGTCAACTCTCCCATCATAGACATCTCAAACCTTTGAGTCATAATCCTACTAAACTCCTCACAAAAAAATTATTAGTACTACCAAATATAATGTCATCGACATATATTTGGCACACAAAAAATATCATTATTGACTTTGCGAGTAAATAAAGTAGGATCCGCCTTTCCAATCTCAAACCCTTGTTTGAGTAGGAAGTCCTTGAGACAATCATACCAAGCTCTAGGGGCTTGTTTTAACCCATAGAGCGCCTTATCCAGCTTGTAGACGTAGTCGGGATGCTTGGGATCTTCAAAACCCGGTGGTTGCTCAACATATACTTCTTCGGATAGGGGGCCATTGAGAAATGCACTCTTCACATCCATTTGATACAACTTGAAGTCATGATGAACTGCGAAAGCTAGTAAGATCCGAATTGATTCTAGCCTTGCCACTGGTGCATATGTCTCCCCAAAGTCCAAACCTTTCACTTGAGTGAATCCTTGAGCCACCAAGCGTGCCTTGTTTCTTGTGACTACGCCATGCTCATCTTGTTTGTTGCGAAAGACCCATTTGGCTCCAATCACATTTTGCTTGGGTCTTTCCACCAAGGACCGACTTCATTCCAGTGAAGTTGTTCAACTCCTCTTGCATTGCCATTATCCAATCTTCATCTTCAAGTGCTTCTTCAACTTTCTTGGGCTCTATTGGGGACACGAAAGAGAAGTGCTCACAAAAAGGTTGCCAATCTTGATCTTGTAGTGACTCCTCTTTGAATACTCCCAAGAATGTTGTCAACGGGGTGATCCCGTTGAATAGTATGATGCACTCTTGGATGAGGTACTTGATTTCTTCTTTGGATTGGGCCATCATCATCACTATCATTGTTTTGGTTTATTGGAGAATCAATGATTTGATTATCTTGAATGTTTCCTTGGTTATCTTCTTCCACTTGTGTTGGATCTTGATTTGCATGTGTTCTTGAGCCATGATCCCTTCTTGAAGTAGGTGTGTTGTCATGGGCATTGCTTGACCCATGATGTAAGCTAGGATCATGATTGATTTGCAGAGATTCATCATCATCTTCTTCAACGGGCTTTACCTCACCGGTTGCAAGCTTCTTTATCACTTGATGAGATGGTTCTTCTTTACCTACAATTTCAGCATTGACTTGCTCCTTTTGAGAGCCGTCGCTTTCATCAAAAGTCACGTCTACCGCAATTTCAATTTGACCGGAGGTCTTATTGAAAACACGGTATCCATGTTCGTTAGCACCATAACCAAGTAAGAACCCTTCATCAACCTTAGGTGCAAACTTAGAGCTTTTGGATTTCTTATTAAGTATGAAACACTTGCATCCAAAAACTCTAAAGTAATCCACCTTAGGTTTGTTACCGGTGAGTAGCTCGTAGGCGGTCTTCTTCCTTATCTTGTGAAGATATAGGCGGTTGATAGCATGACATGCCGTATTCACGGCCTCCGCCCAAAAAAGTCTTTCTCCGGGGTCTTGTACTCATCCAATATTGCTCTTGCGGCTTCAATGAGTGTTCGGTTCTTCCTCTCCACAACACCATTTTGTTGCGGAGTGTATGGAACCGAAAACTCATGCTTGATGCCTTCATCATCAAGATATTCTTCAATGTTGGTGTTTCTAAACTCCGTCCCGTTGTCACTTCTCACTTTCTTGATCTTCACATCAAACTCATTTTGAGCTCTTCTTGCAAACTTCTTGAAGATTCCTTGGGTTTCACCTTTATCTCTCAAGAAGAACACCCAAGTAAGCGAGAATAATCATCAACAATTATAAAACCATATTTGTTACCTCCAATGCTTATATAAGCATTGGGTCCGAATAAGTCCATGTGAAGAAGCTCAAGCGGTCTTGTAGTTGTCACTATATTCTTGACGGGATGTTTAGCTCCAACTTGCTTCCCGGCTTGACATGCGCTGCAAATCCTATCTTTCTCAAAAGAAACATTTGTTAGTCCAAGGATGTGTCCACCTCTTTGAAGGTCGGTCAAGTTCCTCATGCCAACATGGGCTAGTCGGCGATGCCATAGCCAGCCCATGCTAGATTTTGCCACTAAACAAGTCTCGGACCCCACTTTACTAGTTGCGAAATCAACTAGATAAAGCTTGCCCTTTAGTTGACCCGTAAAAGCAATAGAGGAATCCGCCCTTCTAGAGACTTCCACACCCTTATCCGTAAAGAGACAATTGTATCCAATCTCACAAAGTTGTGAGACGGACAACAAATTGTATCCCAACGAATCCACAAGTAGAACATTAGAAATAGAGTTATCATTTGAAATAGCAATTTTACCCAAACCAAGAATATCTCCTTTGCTATTGTCACCAAAGACAATCCTTTCACATGAAGTTTGATTTGGTTGAAAGGAGGTGAACATATTCTTCTCTCCGGTCATATGATTTGTGCATCCACTATCAAGCACCCAACTTGATCCACCGGGAGGAATATTTCTGCAAAACAAATTTAAGCCTTTGTTTTAGGTCCCGAGATGGAACCTAGAGGGTTAGTTACAAAAGGCTTGGGCACCCAAACACTCCTCAAGATTTGCCTTTTCTTGAGTGCACCCACATACTTCACCACTATCTTGCCATCCTTATCCCAACAACACATGTAATCATAAATGTGGTTCCGTGAGATGGGCTCTTGTTGCTTGGGCACCTCCACTTGCTTGTTCTTGTTGCTCTTCTTGTTGTTTGCTTGAGTGTTTGTGGATGTGCTAGCATTGTTCACTTTGTTGATGAGATCAACAAGTGGCACACTCTTGTTGAACTTCACACAAGCCACCCCATTGACCGTGTTCCTTCCATTGGCCTTTCCATCATACCTATTGTAGCCAATGCCGTCCTTGATCATGGGGTGTCTTGATGCCTTGTACACATTTGCTTGTTGCTTTTCCTTGCACTTGCAACCAACTTTGACAATGGTGTTCAACCTTTGAATCTCCTTGTCTTTCTTTTCTAGCTCAACAAGGTTAGTCGTACAAGCATTTATATCAATATTAAAGCATCTTTCACAGCCCTTGCTAGATGAAGCTTTAGTTTCTTTGGAGGCGGTAGAGGTGCTTCTCCAAAGAGTTTCATAGTTTAGCTCAAGAGTATCATATTTCTCTTTTTAAGCTTGCGAAGCTTTCTTGAGCCAAACTAAGATCATGCTTTAGAGGAGCTAAAGAGTCATTGAGTGAAGAGTGTTTCTTGGTCAAGCATTCATATAAATCCTTGACCATGGACAACTCCACGCTCAACTTCTCAACCTTTCCCTTTTCCATGGTGAGAGATGCCTCAAGTCCTTGGGTCTTTTCCCTTTCCTCTAGGAGCAATTCCCCTTGCGACTCAATGCATGACTCACGCTCTTCTATGGTGTACATTAGCTTCAAGATTTTAGTTGCTACCTTTTTACCATATTTCTTAATGATTTTGCTAGCATAGTTCTCATCATTCTCATCATCACTATCACATTCACTAGATGTATGAGTAGGAGAGTTAGGAGGCACCTTATCTCCTTTTGCCATGAGACAAGTAGGAGTGTGATAGTCGTTGTCGGTGAGGTTGGCGAAGAGCGAAGGTGATGAAGAGATGTTGGTGAAGAGAGACGTCGATGAAGCATTATCGGTGATGAGCGTTGAAGAAGAAGATGCCTCTTGTATAGCAATTGCAGCCACGCTCTTCTTCTCATTGCCATTGTCATCTTCACTATCATCATCCGATTGCCACTCTTGACCCATGTGTGCTTCACCTCTCTTCTTGTTCTTGTACTTCTTATCACCTTGCTTGTTGAATCTAGACCTCTTGCCTTTGTTTGGGCAATCCGCAATAAAATGATCAATGTCTCCACACTCATAGCAAAATCTCTTCTTGAAAGGCTTGCTTCCACCACTTCTTCTCATCTTGTCTTTCTTCATTCTAAGAAACTTCTTGAAGTTCCTCACTAGTAATGCTTGCTCATCATCAAGATCATCATCATCGCTGTTATCTTCATGCTCACAATGCCTCTTGTTGCTATGGCTAGTGTCTTCATCTTGTGATGCCTTGAGAGCAATACTCTTTCTATGTCTCACTGCTTCTTTGGCTTCATCATCTAGCACTTCATGATGCAATAGCTTAGCAAGCATTTCTTGTGGTGTCATTGTGCTATAGTTATCCTTCTCCATAATGAAAGAAGCAAGCATGTTGTTCTTTTGTCTATACACTCTACAAATCTTCCTTGCTGCTGCATGGTCATCCCACCGTGTGTCTCCAAGTGCTCTAATTCTATTTACCAAGGTCATGAATCTATTGTACATTTCTTGAGTGGTCTCTCCTTCTAATGTGAAGAAGTTTTCAATCTTTCCTTGTAGAAGCTCAATATTTCCCACTCTAACACTCTTGTCTCCTTCAAATGACACTTTCAAGGTTTCCCAAATTTGCTTTGCACTAACCATTCCATTGACCTTGTTATTTTCTTCCGGAGATAGGCATTGTAAAATCAAGGTTGCCGCTGTTGCATTGAGTTGAAAGTCGGCGGCATCTTCGGGTGTCCACTCACTAGCATCTTGAGGAACATTCACACCAACTTCCACCACTTCCCAACACCTTGCGGCTATAAGATGCAACTTCATCCTATGAGCCCAATCAACATATCTCACACCATCAAATTGAGGTGGCTTGCCGGGGTTGACTATTGGCATGTTTGGATTATTTCCCTTGCTTGACGACCCATAGTCGTAGCTAGTTCTTGCATAAGCTTTTGGTGTCTTGTCACCACCATCATTTGTTGACTCCGCATTTGCCTTCTCTAGTGCTTCCTTCATCTTGTCGAGTTGCTCTTGCATCTTGTCCATTTGCTCCTTTTTGTTGCACTTGGAGCTTCTCGGCGAGTTGAGCGGTGATTTGCTCTACTAGAGTCTTCATTGTGTCCGGATCCATCTTGGCCAAAGTTACTCCTCACGCGGTGAGCGTCAATCCGAGGGACCAATGCTCGATACCAATTGAAAGGACCTAATTGGCCTAGATGGGGGTGAATAGGCATATTTTTGAAACCTGAAATTCATAAACTCAAATTGCGGAAGTTAGATGCTCACTTAGGAAGTTCCGGTGGTTTAGAGTAGAAGTTCGGTCTAGACCAAAACTTCTATTGCAAACCAACTTGAACTTCGGGTGTCCTACAACTAGGAAATCGAGTAAATGAGTTGTGATTTCAACTACACGAGTTACCACACCCTTGGGAATCACTTCTTGAATTGAGTTCTTCTTCCTACAAACAAATAGACAATAGAGTATACAAAGAACACAATATCAAGGGTAGTCGATGCTACCACCACAACAAGCACGCGCGGGACACACGATTTATCCCGAGGTTCGGCTTTCCCCACAAAGGAGTGCCTACGCCCTCGTTGTTGAGGTGGCCACCAAGGCCCGACCACTTAGGTCACCTCTCTCAAGCAACCACAAAGGAAAACTTGAGATATCCACTAAGATGAAGGGTAATACAAACGCTTCGGGGTGCCCTCACAAGTAAATCAACACGGGCAACCACGAAGAACGCCTAGCCGGCTAGGGTTCCAAGAACCCAAGAGTAATAAACACAAAACCAACCGGCAAGACGAGGAGACCAAGTGCTCAAATCGAAGATCGATGCTCCCGCTCTCAAATCTCACGTCCCTAGCTCAAACAATCGAAGATTGAAGCTTGGAAGCAAAGGGGGGAGAGAGTGAGTGAGTCAAAGCTTGGAGGCCGATGAGTGAACAAAGTGAACTAGTGAAATGCCTGGCGTAACGTTTAGAAACGGAGGTGAAAAGTATATATACTTCGGCCTCCGAAGCACTACCGGAAGTTCTGGTGGAGCCCCCGGAAGTTTCGGTCCGAATGGATCTGACCGTTGGCTTGACAAGGGCGAGACTCGGTGTGACCGGAACTTCCGGTCTCTGACCGGAACTTCCGGTCAGGCAAGCTGACGCAGGCGTCGCGTGCAAGAGATCGCTTCCGGTCTCTGACCGGGATTTCCGGTATCAGCGGAACTTCCGGTCAAGCGACCGGAACTCCCGCCAGGCCTAAAGGCCCGCCTACCGTGCAAGCGAGAGGGCTTCCGGCCCCTTATCGGGACTTCGGCCGAGCGGAACTTCCGGTCAGCGATCGAACTCCCGCCAGCCAAAGGCCCAGCTACCGTCGCGTTTGAGAAAACACTTCCGGTCTCGACCGGGACTTCCGGTCAGAGCGGAGGTTCCGCTGGGGACCGGGACTTCCTGGGTCCACCCTAAAAAAACACCAATACCTCTCTATGTACACGTGTGTGAACCGGTGTCTCTCAAGCTACTTCTAAACATCGACATGAGCACTTTTGTTCCCCATCTAGCTAGTCAATTTTGTATCCCTCTTGATAGTGCGGCATTTCCTACAACTCAATTCAAAATAAAATAGGGGTGGATCACTTGAGCCGAAACGCCGTTAGTCCATAAAATTTAGGGTGCTATCATTCACCGAATTCTTTCGTTTAATTCCACCAATGGACTAACACATGTAGATATCACTTGATGAACATGTTAGTCCCTAATAAGTTTGTCATTAATTATCCAAAACCCACACCGGGGGCGAATGCACTAACACAAGGTCACCGTATCTATCTGTGCAAGAAAATAAACAAGATCCCAACTCAGCCTAGCCCAGGTGGGAATAACAACCAACCAAGGTGTCTTGCACCTGTTGGGCCTGGCTCTTATAGCCTGGCTGGCAACGTCCAGACAAACAAACACACCCTAGGTTCTCCCTGCCACCAGTGGGCCCATCCATGTGCAAGAGGCAGAAGTGCACCATTGTTGTGTGCACGTGTGCATAGTCATTTGGAATCACTTCGGATCACCAGTTACACCCGCGGGGCAAGCTCCAGACTCGGCTCTGAACCCGTCATGTTTCAGGCCCCCGAACCCGAGATCCGTGGGGGCAAAAACAGACCCGTCCTCGCCCCGGTCTAAAACCCGCGGGTCTTGGGTCTAAGCCCGCCCGACTGCCATCTTGGCTGCCCACATCATTGTTGTGTGCGTAGCACGGCGCCTGAGAGTATTTTTAGACTTTGTCCATTGTTGTTTCACACCGTTAGATGCAAAAGTGGGTGGAATGACGTGGATGATAAAAAAAAGTTTAGCGCAGCTTGATCTTGTTAATGGCTTGTAGACAAATGCAATCTTTTATAATGGTATACACAGGTAAAGGATTCCCAAATGAATCATTTGTACCTACGAGTGAAAAGGTTTGAAGCCATTATCCATGGCACAAATTCTCCACCAGCCTCATAAGCAGTTAATTTGATGTTGTTTTGTGCCAAATAGGTCTTTACCATTTAAAACAGCTTCACCCATAAAGCTTGTATATTATGCTCTCACGTGAGAACAAGTGAGATAAAATAGAAATAATATATTTTTATAGTTTCATATTTCAGCTATGGATCCAAGTGGGATTAAAGGCTAGATTTGACATTGCTGAGCCAGGACGGCGGGCGTAGGCATGGCTGCTAGGAAGCGTGCGAACAAGCAAGCTTAAATCTCATATAGGCAGTGTATTTCTACAAGTAACAGGTGTTTGTGGTATAGAGTAGAAAATAAAATGTCTTAGCAAACTTCAAGTGAAAAGTCGTTTCAGCTTATCAGGCAACAATATTTTTTTCTCATTGAAAATCAGCTGTTACAACCATGTTTTGACTTATCAGCCGGCTTATAAGTTCTGTCGAACAGCTTAAGTTGTTCTATGTTAGGGTACGGTAGGCAGAAACATACGTCATCGGCTACAAAATGGAATGAAATGTCTTTGAGAACTTTAGATGGTGTATAAATTGGCATGTCTGTGTGACACACGATTAAAGGGAAAATAATGGCACTATATATATGGCCGAAGATGAGAAGAGCGACCGGCTCATGCGCGCGATGCTATGAATCGAACGGATGAAGTCGGTGTCGGTGGGCAAATCCAACGTTACATAAATTCGTGTGATGGGGCAAAACAAATCACACATGCAAAACAAATCACACAAGTAAGCTTTATCTTTTCTAAAAACATACTAAAGTGAAAGAGCCCATCACCATCATAGCCATGGGTGACGGCCAGCGCAGCGCATGACGAAGCCGGTATTATATTCTTGCCTTGATTGATTGAAAGACCATGTGTCCGAACCTCCTGACAGCCAGCAGCGGCTTGATTTCTGGGCTAGCCAAGGTGCTCACGCAGTCTCGCTCTTCTAGTAGTAGTAGTTGCAGCGCGCATCAGCTGATTAGCTGAACCTTCTAGTACTACTTCCCTCCAGGTCTCGCGCACGGATTTCTGGGTCTTCTCGTCGTGCCGCCATTGAGCAGAGAGTTGGTTTGGTTTCATCTCAGTGCACACTCAAAGTTTCAGTTTGATGCTGGTGGTCTGATAGGAGATCACCCTCGGTTGCTTGCTTGTTTCTCCGGCGGAAACGATACGACTACGGCAATCGTCGTCGAGTGATCTGCGGATGTTCGGTGAGACATTTCGTCGAACACCTTGGGATCAGCTACGCGTTTGATCTTTGATGTGTGTTATGTGCTTTGTTTTAGTGAAGCAATTGTACCTGGTGTGTGATACGTCGTTGTCCTGTGCTCCAGTTTGTTAAGGGATGTTTCTTACACGTACTTGATGTTTCATCACAGAATTACTTCATATAGCAGTTCTGGGCACAACGGAATGGTCATCTTGGTTAGAGGCCCACCACAAACTTACCATGGAGTCGTTTGTTTTGCCTGTTTTAGCTATACCCTCTAGATGTCCGAAGTAATGGCAAAAACGTCAACAATTCACCATTATGTGTGGTTGCGTAGCGGTACAGCTTAATTTCATCTTTTCTTTTGCCCTTTAGGTAATTGAATTTTATAGATGTTGCTTCGCTGTAGTCATTAGTGATGTTAAATCTTCCACTAAAGGAAAGACTAAAAAGGGGACATAGAATAGCAGTCAGGGATGTGCAGGAGAACCTTGAAACCCAATGCAGAACAAAAAATTTGGTCCCCATTACAAGTTCGAGAAAAAAAGGGAAACAAGTGTTTGTCAATAATATTGCAACTACAATATTGTCTTAGCATCGTGTCTTGCCAAAAGAAAATCTTTGAACTATTGCCAGAAAACATGTATGGCTTTTACCTAAAAAAACATGCTATCCTTCAAGCACTAAGATAGGAGTTAATTTCTTGGAGAAAACCTTCCCCAATTGGTGTGGCGATTGCTGATTGGAAAGATGAAAGGAAGAGCGAGAGAGATACCTTCTTGTGACTCTAACATGCTGGGGATTAATTAGAGGTAGGGAAAATGTGTTGGGCCTCGGGAGTTGGCTGGCCAAAGGATGAAGAAGGCTTTTTTATTGCTAAATTATTATCCATCTAATTTTCTGATTAGTACTAATACAATGTATACTAGTTAACAAAAAGTTTGGGCCCTAGGTTTTGGGGACTCTGAGCAACTGCACAGAGCACATCTTGCCACTAAATTGCTTGGATTAGCTTTTCAAATACGGGTATGAACCCGCTTGCGAAAAAAGGATTAGCCTTTCCAAGTGCTTGAAATGCTTCCTTTCTTGATTTCTACAATGTTTGTGTAATTGTGTGCGCGCGCTTGATTGCCAATTATGTAAATTTGACAGTGTGGATGTTGGATATCTGAGTCAATGCAGGGGCCTTTTTGTTAGCTGCCATGTCAGAAGATGCTCATTGTTCTGCTATTGATGCTACCGATGCTGCAAGCAACAACGTGAAGAATCTGAATAATGCAATTAAACTTCATGTCCTGGAGTTATTTGGTAATCATGGAGACCTAGAAAACGTAATTGTTCCACTTGGTGGGACACTGATTGGCACAGTAATGGCTTGGTTTGTAATGCCTGTTGTTCTAAGAAAGATGCACAAGTATACATCAGAAGGTCCTTTCAGGACACTTTGGGGACGCTCTACTAAGGAACACATGTCATATGGGACAAGCTTGTGGAGTGCACTGGAAGATCCTGCAAAATATATTATCACATTTATGGCCTTTTCACATATGTGAGGACTTACTTATTTGCTATTTTAACTTTGAGAGGCTTATTTTCTTAGTACCTTCTTATTGTTTATTGGTCATGAAATTTCGCTGAATGCTTTTGAGGTTAAAACCATATTTCAGGAGTTTTCATGTTCCTTTGATGTATTTTGTATGTTTTTTTTAAGTAGACTTCCTATTATGTTCCTCTGCAATATATATATCTATACATGCTAGAAAATTTATGGCTATATATGGCATTTTATATTTGTTCATACTGATATTGACAACATGAATATGCATTCGGTGGTATTGTTATACAAACTGTACTACTATGATGCAGATCATTTTTCTGGTTATACTTTGTTCTGAATATGTATGTCTGAGATCTCTGATGGTTCCTTCCTTCTTCAGGGCTGCAGTTATTGAACCAGGCATTTCAGCTTATCTTCCACAGGCATGGAAGGGGGCATTAGCTGTATCTTTCGTGTGGTTCCTTCACAGGTGGAAGACTAACTTTATTGGCCATGCTATGGCCAAACAAGCTGCTACAGGAATTGACCGTGAAAGATTGTCAGCATTTGATAATGTGTCATCACTAGGACTGATAGCACTTGGAGTTATAGCTCTTGCTGAAGCTTGTGGTGTACCTGTGCAGTCAATATTAACTGTTGGTGGTGTTGGAGGTAATCTTTTAACATATAGTGTTCTTTGTGTGAGCATTTCCTGTAACAGCGGGACTGAGGGAATAATATGTTGTTATAGGTGTTGCTACTGCTTTTGCGGCAAGAGATATCCTTGGTAACATGTTGAGTGGATTCTCTCTACAATTTTCAAGGCCGTTCTCAGTTGGAGACTACATCAAGGTCCCTGGTTATTTATCTAGCAAACCTATTGTACTACTTTATTTTTTCTGGAACCAAAGTCGCGTGGTATCAGCAATAAAATGGGTAAAATTTCGTAGTTAAACTTTCTGAAAAAAATCAAATACATCATATGTATCAGTTACCTGAGTAAGTTCAAAGTTAAATTGGCTAAGAATTATTTTATCTCAGAATAATGTATGTAAAGTAAACAATGAAAGTTTATAGTACTTCAGTGAGTTCCTCAAGTGCTGAACAAGATACGAAAGGATCAATGCTGCATGAGGTGCTTTTTTTTCTTAAATGTTAACAAAGGCTAAGCAGTGGGGAGAATGGCTTCTAGAAGAGTGTAATAATTCATTTATTCTAACTTCATTTAATGAACTCTTTCAAGATTCCATGATAGGCTTAAGAAACAAAACATACCAAAACGTGGTTGCATTAGAAACCATTTATAGATGTTTTAATGCAAATGAATATTTGGTTTCTAATAAATTATGTGCACATATTTTGGAAAGTTCATACTTCCAATCATGCCCTATAAATCTGTCAGGCCTCTTTATTTTTGATACTCATAGCTCAAGAAATTCAAGAAACAAGCACTGATACCTTATTTTTTTAGTCAGGACTTAACCTTCCTCTAACAAAAGCGCTTAATAGTTAGATAGTTGTAAGTTTGTCTAGTTTTAATGGCTGCCTATACCAAACTGGTTTACTGCTTTTCGGCTTGATGTGGACTTCAAATGACTTAAGTGATTTTTAATTGCAGGCTGGTTCCGTAGAAGGGCAAGTGGTTGAAATTGGATTGACTTCTACTTCATTGATAAATACAGAAAAGCTCCCCGTTATAGTCCCCAACTCACTATTTTCAAGCCAAGTAATGTGTCATGTTTGAAATGCTATTTTATCTTATCTCTGAATGCATATTTTGCATAGCAATGTCGTGTTTTCGATTCAATTGTTATTCGATGGACCATGTTATCTTTATTCTTCAGTTCCAAGTGGCTTCCCTCCTTACCAAAAAAAATCTGCAGGTGATAGTGAACAAATCAAGGGCCCAGTGGCATGCCAGCGTGGCCAAACTTCCTGTAAGAACTGAAGACATCGGAAAGATTCCTGCTATAACAGAGGAGATAAAAGCAATGTTGATGTCCAACCAAACAATTGATACTCCATACTGCTATCTCTCACGGTTAGAAAGTTCAATTGGAGAGCTTACCATTGGTTGCAACATCAAAAGCACGGTATGCTAAAACTATGGTCTTCTTAAAAATACTGTTCTCTTATAATGATTCTGACATCTTGAGCTACTATTAATTTGAAAACACAATGTCAATTGTCAGAAAAGAAATCATATATTAAACTTCGTTTTGATCTGCAGAAAACATTTTTCTTCCTGTGGAATAGGAGTCGTTCAAACAAAGTCAGCCAACATACTGCTCTAGTGCTCTCTAACCCAAGCCTGTAGGGATAAAAAAAAAATACTCGTTGCATCTCTTCATTCAGTGGAAGGAAACAGGAATATAGGATCTCCAAACAACATTGTGCTGCCAAATATCATGTAGGAGTTACCACACTAGGCATCTTTGCTTGGATAGATAAGTCTGCAGAAGTGCACTTGCATGCTTTGTTGGAGTTTAGCTGATATTGGAAATCTGTGATTGTGGTTTTTGTGTTTGTTCTCTGCGCATTGGTGTCTATTTAGGATTTAGGAAGCAGCAGCTTGACATTAAGTTGAGCTGTGATTTGGTAGTACAACTACTCAATTGGTCGGTTCAATACATGGAGTTTTAGTGTAGCACTATTGGTTTAGTGTACCATAGCCCCTGTTTCCTCACTAACAACTAATTTTCTGTGGTCACAGAAAACAGAGGAGTGGTCATCTACAGAACAAGACATTCTCCTAAAAGCTGCCAGTATCATCAAGCGACATCAGCTTTGGAATCCTGTGTACTAAACGTTTTCTAGTCCTTTAAACTTCTCTACTGTCACATCTACAGCATGTGTATAGGTTCTTAAGGGACAAAAGAACAAGCATTTGATCAATGCTCATATGGGAGGGGACGCGTAGGTGTGTTTTTTCCTCCTCTTCTATCTTTACTGTTACAGTTACAGGAATAAAGGACAATGTGAAAGGGATGAATTACCTATACAGTTTGTCTGTGTGATATAATTACATTTACAGTTGTTTGATCTCCCAGTCCTCACATACACCCACGTCTATGGTCATCGTCTTGTTCCCGTCCTCCCCTGCCCCGGGAGACGACAGCACCCTGCAGCAATTCCGTCTCGGAGACTGCAACAGGATCATGCAAAAACTAACCAGTCAGCATCGAACACTAGCAGTAGTCAGTAGATGACACAGTAGAGCAGATAGAATTGTCCAGTGAGTATGAGCATGAAGCCATGAACAGATGCAGAGAGCTCGGCGAGAATTACCTTATCCCACAATGCGGGATCGGGCTTCTTAACCACGAGCACGCTGTCAAGCAGCGTGTCGGGGTCTGGGATCTTCCACCGGCACACCGGGCGAACCTCGTCGCGCCGCCGCCACCGCTGGTACCTCGTCACCGTGGTCTCGCCGCCGCGCGCCACCGCGCGCCGCGCAGCGGCCAGGTAATACAGCGCGGGCCGCTGGCACGGGATGCGCGCCATCGGCCGCGTGTTGAAAGCGTGCGACTTGTAGTCGGCGCGCCGGTACCAGTTGAGGAACGTCCGCGCGGGGGTCTCCATCTCCCGCGGCGAGATGACGCCCCTCGCCACCGTCACCACGAACCCCCACGCCACCGACACCGTCCACCGCTTCGCCTCGTCGTAGCAGATGGACTGCTGCATCACCCCGACCGAGTCCAGCATGACGGGGCCCTCGAACAGCCGCCGCACCGCCGCCGGGCGGGACCGCGCGTTCGGGAACAGCGGGCGCACGACGTCGAGGTGGTGCAGCGACACGAGCGGCGCGACGGGGTGCGCGGCGAGGAGGCCCAGGAGGTCCCCGTACACGTCGTACTGGTGGAACCCGGCGTGCCGTGTCAGCGGCACGCCCAGCTCCGCCATGCACGCCTGGATGCGGTCGTCGCTGCCGTACAGCGACGGGTACCGCCGGATGCACGCGTCCTGCATCCGCTCCAGCCGCGCCGCCAGCGGCTGGCTGATGGCGAAGCCCCCGCCGCCGAACGCCATCCCGTACGAGAAGTAGATGTTCTGCAGGTGGCTCTCGGGGGGGGAGCCGATGTAGTAGGGCTGCCGGTGGTCGAGCCGGCCGAGCACCGCGAGCAGGTTGTCGGGGAGGAAGACGGTGTCGTCGTCGCCCATGACGAACCACCGCACGTCGGGGAGCCCGAGGCGGAAGGTCTCGGAGACGATGCGCGAGATGCGGATGGCGGACCGGTGCCCGCGCCGGTGCGTGTAGGGGAAGCGGGAGGTGTCCGCCGAGACCTTGATGGGCGGCAGCCCCTCCGGCACGCTGGAAGGCCGCACGGGGCGGTCCATCCACACGAAGCCGCGCATGCCCCCGCCGGGGCGCCACCAGATCTTGATGTACTCCTTCCGCTTCTCCCACAGGCGCGCCGACGCCGCAATGCCGAACACTATGTGCTTCAGCGTCGTCGCCGTTAGCACGGCCGGAGTAGGAGGTGGCCGTGGTGGCGGCGGCGGCGGCGGTGACGTTGACGATGTAAGGTCATAATTGTTGCTTGTAAGATGAGAGACGGCCAACGCGTTTGACATCGTGCCCTTGGCTGTGCCGGGGTCCGCCGGCGGGCAGGAAGGGGTTGAGGAGAGAATGACGTGGAGGGTGTAGAAGATGTAGAGCACGGTGAGAGGGAGAAGGAGCAGGAGGACGAAGCGGAGGAGGGAGGCCGCCGGGCTCTCCTTGCCGCCTCCTCCGGCGGCCGCTTTCATTACCCGCGCCGTTTCCGGCCGTCGTTACTGTTCCCGCGGTATTGGTACCTCCTCCTCGTCGGTTTCTTCGTGGACGGCGGAAAAGGTTGCCGGTGGCCGCGAGCAGGTGCGTACCGCCGTGCGGGAAGAGAGAGAAAAGAGGGAGATTTCGACGGAGGTGGAATGGTGGCGTCGGGGAGATCGGCAGGTCGCGCATCCTCCTCGCGCATTGGTGGGACTGGGAGCGGTTCAGGTCCGTTTGTTTCTCGCGGCTTCGGTTTCAGTTGTTCGTCGTCTTCTTGTCGCGGGTGGGACGCAATGCTTCTCAGAGCACGAATGGTGCTCGCATCCCTGCTGCAACGAATGCTCTAAGAATTTGGGTCCACGTTGAATGGTTGCGGGCCTGAAGCCCACCATGGGTGCGTGCGAGCCGTGGAGCCCAAATGCCCAATCCCCAGTCACTAGAGTTATTTTTTGTTTTCGTTTTTTTTCTTGCAAAAATATAGTCTGGCAGAGCAGAAATTACATACAGCCCCTGAAACCGCGGCAGGACTTCGTGGTGCCATCACGAACCTATTATAAGCGGTGTTGTTTAAAATGTAACAAAGAAAATGTTATTCTTTTAATCAACTCAGCTTAAGCAAACCAACTCTAATAATCCCTGACCACTACACATAACCACAAGATCTAGCTGTGAAATACATAACCATGGTCGCCAGGTTTCGAGATTCAACGCCATTCCAAGAGTACACATTCCACAAAAACAACTATGAATAAAATAGTTAAAGTGGTAGTACAAAACAATATGTCGGTTAGCTGTTATACTAAGCTCGCTATTTATGTTGTCTCGCTCATACATAGTACTACTCCCTCCGTCCCTTTTTATTTGTCGCCGTGGGATACGTGCCACAAGTTTGACTTGATTTATAGAAAATACGTATAATATTTATATCTCCAAATAATTTTGTTAAAAAACTAGATCCAAAGATCTTTCCGATGATATTAATTATGATACTAATCGATGATATTTATTATTTATTAAAATTGCCGATATTTATGTCTCGAGAAGCGAAGCGACAAATAAAAAGGGACGGAGGAAGTACCTCTTTAGGATCATTGACCAGCCATCTAGCGAGTACATGGAGTGGGGTAAAGGTGCTCATCTTGTCCACTTGATATGCTACCGACCGTACCTGAGTCATTCAAATGGCCAACATATTGTCTCCAACAACTAAAAAAAACTCAACGACAGTACAGTGAGTACAATCATACTATATAGTTTGCTGGACGATGCAAAGAGAAATCATATAGTCCTTTTTATAGTTTGCATAAAGGCATCTCATAATAAATTGATAGATGATATGCCACTGAAGGACTTGAAAATGCAAGAAGCTGGTATATAAACTATTGAGTTGCATAGGAGAGGTGGGCAATTTACTTATTGTCGGGGGCCAAACAACTGGCCTGTTGGGCCCCCGGCTAAATGAAGCTAAGTGAGCTGCTAACGATGGCCCATGTACGGTCTAGCGAAGGCCGGACCTAGTGGGCTAGCATCCCGGCTGCCCAATGGAGGATCGCAATAAAGGCCCGTAGGTGAAGCTGCGCCGCTGCCCCAAGATGTGGCACGACCCCGTGGCGCACGGCTCGCACGACCCCCGCCGGATCAAAGGACTCCGGGGGTCGTGACCGGGGAGGCTGCGCCTCGCACGACCCCCTCGCGGGTGTCTTCGCGAGGAAGCCGCCCGAGGCTTACGCCCACGCTTGGGTCACGATCTCACCGGCAAAGACGACCGGTCAAGCCATGTCCTCTCCGCTTCGCGCCCAAGCAGGTATGGGGCGTAAGCATCTTGACCGCACTATTTGTCGGGCAAGGGCAAGGTGATGGATGACCGACACTATTAGCCGAAAGGTGGCATGGCCTGGCTCTTGACCACACTGTTAATCAGAGGCAGGGCGTGGCTCGACGTCAAATCACCTCCTCCGATTGACAACCCGGATAACCCATCCGTCACGACCCATTCCCGTGTCGTACGACGTTATCAACTCCAGGACAATACTCTAAGCACTCCAATCAACTGTTCAACCTCGCCGCCCACTGTGAAGGCATAGGCAAACACTCAGGCGACGCGACCACACCGGCGACCGGCATTGATCGTCACGTACGACACAAGGAAGAAGGACGCCCCGACCCCAGGAAGGCGGACGAGCCACTCCACCATTGTCCTTTTTCTTGCTTTTTCTGCACGGCACGCCCATACTCTCTCTCTCTCTACGCAGCATGTAAGGCCGTTCCCTCCCTTCATCTATAAAAGGGAGGGTGAGCCACCCCACGAGATAGGCTACAAGACTCACGAAACCCATCACGCACACGCCACGATATTGGCACTACGCTCAATCAGACTTGGGAGCCTCTCTCTCTCGAACCGGTTGTAACCCCTACTACGAACCGTCGCAAAGTAACACGATCCCTTCGAACTGGACGTAGGGCCTCACGCCCGAACCAGTATACTCCCCGTGTCCTCTTAGCGAACCATCCGGATATAAACGCGCATCTATAAATTTACTAGCTGGTGCTTTCACGAAACACCGGCGGTTGGCTTGGCGCCAGGTAGGGGCCTTGGCGCTGTTTGCCTCTCAAGCCCAAAGGTCCGGATGGCCAGATCCGACAACCTTCAGTTCCCTCCGGGCACCCATGTCCGGTTCGGGAACCTTGACTTCATTAGCATCGGGGTGGGCTACGGCATGGTGCTCCTCCTCCCCCAACACCGATGTCGACGCCGTCTCCGCGTCATTTGCCGACTTGGGCCTCTACGACAACAACCCGGCCCGGCACAACAACGCCAACAGATCAGCTCGCTCCGGCGCGCGATGCAGGAAAAAGGACCGCCGCAAGAACCAGGACGCTCATCGTCGACGACCATGGCCCAAGAAGGAGCCTCGGCGCTTCTCCGACATGCCCACGTCCAACACCGCGATGGTCGCCACCGAACCCGGTCCGAGGAACGACGACAGCAATAAGCCCCACGGCATCCGCGACATCCCGACCGACGGCGACGAGTTCCAGGATCCGGAAGCGCTGCTCCACTTCCTCGGCATCTGCGACTACCTTCTCAGCGACTACGGCAGCGACGACGACGACAACGGCTTCGAGCTCACTTGGCCGTAATTTCGGCCACGATCGGTAGACCCATGAACTTGCCTCTTGGCTAAACTTTCGCGCACGTTACAATTACTCCGCATTACTCGCTTTATGTAACGATTAAATTCCTGTATTAATTTCGTACCATGAGTTTGTACTTAATTACGAAAAATCTAAGTTATATATGACAAGGTCCGAAAATAAGGACCGGGGTTCGCAGCTTCGCCCGCTGAAGGGATCCACGCCGCCCGGACCGGCGGAGTAAGGGGGGCGACCGAGAAAGAAGCCCACTAGCGGCCTAATTTCCCGAGCACGCGAAGTGATTAGGGCTTTCTCGGGACGTGTTTGAGTCCAAGGTTGATCTTTGATTCGGAAATTTTTGCGGAAAAGGCATCGAGCCCACGAGCCCGCGGACGGCTTAAGAAAAGTACGAATCAACTACTGGATTTATGAAATTTGGTCACGCCGCGCGCCGCAAAGACCGGGAACCTGGGCTTCACTTGAACTACCCGTTAGCAGACTCACGCAGGGCACTACATCTCGACCCAACCGAAGGGAAGATGCAGCGTTGCCCACCTCCTCCGACCCCACAAAAGGGTCGCGTGGGGAGAAGACTCGACCCCCAGACCGAGCCCGCGCGTTTGCAAGGGTGCCGGGGGCTCGAGGGCAGAAATGTCCGAAACTCAACTAAAAGAAACCCTGGGGGCGAACGCGTACGACCCTCCGTGCCCCCCGGGAAACGTGCGCGCGATCATGACCCCGAAATAAACGAACTAACGCGACCCCCCCTGCACGCGGGGGGGTCGATTCCTCAAACGTACCGTTCTGCGCTTACTCGTTCTCTCGCGATCGTTCTTACGATTTCTTCTTTCAAGTCATAAGATTATGAGAACAAAGATGCATGAACTGACGAATTAACAAAAGACTTCATTTGTTTTCCCCCCCTTTCTCTTACAATTACATAAGTTGCTTTTTCAGAAAAAGGGGGGAGGAGAAGAGGTCACCGTCCCGAGCCTACAGCTCCCCGGCGAAGATCTGGTCCACGGGGGGAGAGCTCCACCGCAACTCCCCCCGTGGGCGTAACCTTCTAAATTATATGGCCCACAAGCATCTGACATTGTAACTTTGAACACTTAAATAAAGATGAATTTGTGATTCTAAATCAAAACCAATGACACATTTGCAGAGTTCAAACATTGAACTTTGAAAATGTGCCAAAGTTTGGCACTTACTCTTTTTATAAAATTTCATTTAATTTGATTCCAAAGATTGAACTTTTAAAATGTTTTTTTAACATTTAACCCTATTTTGAACTTTGATTTTTTCTAAAACAAACTTTTGAAACTTTGGTTCATCAAACCCTATTTTTGAAAACCCACAAACTTTAATCTCATGATTAAGGTCACAATCATATATTTAGAGCTCACTTTTTAGAATCTAGGGTTTAAACAAATTTTAGATTATTAACATAACAAAGCTACACTAATGATCATTAGGCATGATTAATATCTCAAAACATGCTCAACATGCAAGACAAAGCATTAATCATGAAATGACTATTATACCATGAAATGCACTAATGCACTTTAATGCTTGGTGATTCAACTTAATGACGCATATGATTGTATGCTAATTATATTATTTTTGAATTAATAAATATGATGCTTAATGCATAATAGGATGACATGGTGGGTTTCGGTTAACGTAACACCAGGGGTGTTACATTATATCCCCCTTAAAAGAAATCTCGTCCCCGAGATTTAAGGCTTTAGGTTAAGTAATGGAAAAGGAAACGTATCAAGCACATTGATTTCTAAGAAGTTCATAAAGCAAAGAAGAATTGGGTTGGAGGATTCCAACTAAATCTAAAGATAGCTATTGATGGTGGGAGTGTCAACAGAATTACGTATATAAAGATCGAAGAAAGAAAATACAACAATGGTAGGGTTTGAGTAATGGAAAAGAAAATGTGTGAAGCACATTAAGTTTCAAAAAGTTCACAAAGCAAGAAGGTTATCTTTAGGATTACAACCAAGATTAAGATATGGCTGCAAGGTGAAAGCTTAGTGAATATAGAATACACAAGAAACAAGTTTAGCGTATACAAGGAGTTGGGATAAAAAAAAATAATCCCAAGATAGTACCTTAATGGTGGAATGTGATGGAGAATGATCATTGATCTCGATACAAACGAGCGCCCAAAGAGTAACTCATGTGGTGCAAAGACACAGGGAGACCCTGTGTTTCGACGCTGCATCGGGATCGTGGATCATGATACCACCATAAAACACAATTTCAGTAATTCTCACATGACACATGTCAAAATGACGAGGTCAAGGAATTGGCGTGTGTAGAAACTAGAAAGACCAAGGTAAGACACATGCATAGGCGAAGAAATCAAGGTTGTCTTCAGGTATTTGTGAAGCAAAAGTTCCTTAGCAAAGCAGGATACAGGACGAGATTAGTGGGATCTTATTAGCTATGCGAACAATAGTTATGGTTGGATTAATGAAGGACATGTTACCTTTATCTTATATGATAGGTATGATGCATATTCGTCCTATACGTCTTCACGACGTTGGTTAGCACACCACTCACAACTCACTATAGCGCAATACTTTAAATACTAGTCTTGCAGAGAGAGACGGGATACAGAAAGGCTTCTGGCAGGGTTTTGTCGATGAAGTTGGCTCTTCATTGGATTTCCTCAAGAAAACTCGAAGATCCTTCAGTGTTGATGAGAATTATCCGAAAAAATTTCTCGATAGCTTGCAGCAACTTTAAAAAGATCGTAAGACAAGTTTTAACATTGTTTTGTTAAAAACTTTTAATTGTAAATTCATTTTAAAATTTTCGCAAAGTAATACTACAAGTATCTTTGTAAGAATCGCTCTGATACCATTTTGTGGCAGAACCTTCCAAATTATATGGCCTACAAGCACCTGATATTGTCCCTAAGACCTCTGTCAGCCATACTTGTGTACCACATAACTCGAGAATGTTACGTCGGGTGAAACCCCGATGACACCACAATCCTCCGGGATCAACTTCTTACAAAGAACTTGCAAGATTACAACCGTTTTTATTCAAATACAATGTAGTAGCGGAAGATTTACAAAAGAAATTACAAGATTTAATCGAGTTTGATTAAACAAAACTTAACCGAAGTTTACGGAAGCAAGGAAGAACCATAGAACACTTGTAAGAGAACGTCTCGCACGAGTAAGGTATTCGATCATGCCAAGCCCCACGGTATGACCGAAGTTAGCTTCACTAGTCAGTACCTGCAACAAAGGTCAAACAAACCCTGAGTACAAAAGTAGTCCGCCAGACTTACCCAACAGAAAAGAGTGGAGAAGACCCAGGAATGCTGGCTGATGGAAATCAAGGTAAGGCTTTAGCAAGAATCAAAGACACCTTTGCAAAAAAACGTTTTAAAACTGATCCTTACTATGCCAATCACTTGTCAATCAGATAACGATTTCAAAACTTTTCTTCCATCAACTTTCATCATTACTACGATGCTGGTGCAAGGATCAAGTCTCCCATATCGTGGAGCAACGACGATTCGAACCGCTTTATATACCCAGCTGGGGCTTCCTAGCCACACGATGTATGCAGGACCAACATCTTACATACATCAACTCAACGCTTGTATTTCTCCCGGCCAGAACGGATCCTAGCCACGAGGATACAGTACACCACCTCCCTACGCCGCGGTCCCCTTCCACGGTGCGCCCCGTAGGGTGGGTACACGCTACGCTCGTCCCGGTTGTCCATTCTCGTCATGGATAGTACAAGAGAGCTTACCGCCATTAGCATGCGACTAGTACTATCCAATAACCTCATGATCCAAGGGCCAAGGCAACGAACGGTGCTTAACCGACTCACAAGTGGACGACACTACACCAGGGCACTAGCCCTTTCTGGTGCAAGTCACTCCACCCGGTCTCAATTTATTCATCATGCATGCCACTGTTGAGTATCCTCGACCTGATCGAAGTAAAGGATAAACAACAAGTGCATCAAGTTTTGAAAACTTTCTCGAAGATGATATTGTTATCAAACTTTGAAAATATTTTATTTGTAAAGCCTATGCTATCAGCAAGGCGAAGCATATACTAAGCATTTTCGAATAAAAAAACAGATTTCCGGAATAATATATCAAGGAAGGTAAATGCATCAATATAGGATATCACTCAACTCCTACACCTAATGCATCATATCATAAGCATAGAATTATAAAGAACTTTCAAAATTCAAGGAAGGGTTTAATGCATCCGGGGCTTGCCTGCGTTGCAGAGAAGGTTAGTTGTTACTCTTTGACATCAACATCTTCGGGGATTCACTTCGTCAGGGTTGGATCACCGCGAATCTTCTCTGAAGCTTGACCATCGCGATCCTTCGCTCTCACGTGAACTATACGTAAAGGGACGATGCATGCTTAATATGATGGATGCATGTCATGATGCATTGCATGATGGAGAGAATGCACAAGTGCATGAGGGAAATTGTAACACTTTAGTTCAGGAAATAAGTGTCAACTATCATGTGAGTGATACTGAACACAATCATTTTAGGTTTGGGTTGAGCACGGTGAAGATAACTACTTATCATGATCAACTTACTTAACCATATCAAGATTAACTATACATGGTGGTAATGATCATTTCATAAAAAGCATGGACTTGCCCAAGAACAGCAAGGGATTGTCGTCCCAAGGTCTTCATTCAATTACCAAAGTCACACAAAGTTAATTAACATGGCTTAATCATTTATAAAGCAAGTATTTAAGCGAATTAACATGGCAAAAGTGATACATGAATGAGACTAATTAACTTGCCATTAAGCAGTAAGGTTCAGTATTACATGGGCTTCGGTCAAAGTATGAAAATATTACAAGTCCAGTAAAGACTTCATTTTAAGCTTATAAGCATTTATTTTTAATTACTAAAAAGGCATTTATTTTAGGCTTAAAATAACTTATTAAGTGAACATGATCAAAACAAGGTGAAACTTTTTGTGAAGCTAGGTATTCACATGGATAAGCTATAATAAAAATTTCATAAGCATTAGACTTATATTTTAGCCTACAAAAATCATTAACTACACATTTGTCAATTAAAAGATATAATTTTATCACATACCAAAACTATCAAACATGAAAACACATAATTTTCACTGATAGAACATCTAATATAGAACACAACCAATTTTATCTCATAAATTTTGGAGCTCTAATTAATTAATTATGAATTCCTAAATATCAGCACGTTTTATGCATTTTCAGAAAAAAAAAAAAACAAAGAGGCCAAAGGCCTTTCTTCTACCTTCGGCCGTTCGAGCAAAGTGTAGGCCAGTGATGGCTGGGGCTAGACGACGGCGGCCAAATGGCGGCTGACAGCAGCAGCAAGAGCTCGGTTGGACTCCGGCGCAAGGCGAACTCGTCGGTACCATCGCCTCGGCCGAAGGTGGCCCGTGGCGGCCTGGCCACGAACGCCGGCTGCTCAGGGCGGAGTGGCATGGCGGCAGTACCAGCTCCGACCAGGAGAGGGAGCCGGACCGGCGAGGAAAGGGGTGGCGCGGCACCCAAGGACCGGCGCGCACCTGCTGATGATGATGATAGGGCGCGAGAGGGCTTGGAAGAGAAAGAACGGTGGCAGCAGCAAGCTTGGTAGGCCGACCATGGCGGCCGTCGCGACGGGAACCCGGTGTGAGATCGATTCTGGCAGCAAGGGGCAACGGAAGTGGGTCGAGTAGCAGCGCGAGGAGGAGGCAAAGCTGCGAGCTCGGGCTGCCGGACGGAGGTGGAGCATCAACGGAGAATTTCGCCGGCGGTTAAGGAGAGCTCGACGGCGGGGAAGAAAGGAAGAAGAAGAAGCGCCGGTGTTCCAGCGCTTAAAAGAGCAAGAGGGAGAGTTCTAGGCGGTGCCAGCAGCTGCACGGGCGAGCCACGGCGGCAGCTGCGTGTCGAGCGCGCGCGCGGTGGCCAAATCGGCCACGGCGAGCGTCAATGGTGAAGCAGCTGCGTGGCAGCTCGCTGCTGCAGCTGCTGCTCCCGAGCTACAGTGCCAACTGAACCCTGATATTGCCTCGATTTTTCTCTCAAATCCATGTATAAACTTTTGAAACTCCCTAAAGCAAAGTTACAGCCGTACCAGAGATCTACAACTTTGATTTAAATATATTTGGCTAAATCAGTTTAGTTTTTGAAATCCAAGTCAAAGTAGAGAGCTAGGTTGAAACTGAAACACTGATTTTCAGGCTGAACGGAAAACTCAGTTAAGGTTTTAAAATTTCAGTTTTGCAATTGCAACTTTGAACACTTAAATAAAGATGAATTTGTGATTCTAAATCAAAACCAATGACACATTTGCAGAGTTCAAACATTGAACTTTGAAAATGTGCCAAAGTTTGGCACTTATTCTTTTTATAAAATTTCATTTAATTTGATTCCAAAGATTGAACTTTTAAAAAATTTTTTTTAACATTTAACCCTATTTTGAACTTTGAATTTTTCTAAAACAAACTTTTGAAACTTTGGTTCATCAAACCCTATTTTTGAAAACCCACAAACTTTAATCTCATGATTAAGGTCACAATCATATATTTAGAGCTCACTTTTTAGAATCTAGGGTTTAAACAAATTTTAGATTATTAACATAACAAAGCTACACTAATGATCATTAGGCATGATTAATATCTCAAAACATGCTCAACATGCAAGACAAAGCATTAATCATGAAAAGACTATTATACCATGAAATGCACTAATGCACTTTAATGCTTGGTGATTCAACTTAATGACGCATATGATTGTATGCTAATTATATTATTTTTGAATTAATAAATATGATGCTTAATGTATAATAGGATGACATGGTGGGTTTCGGTTAACGTAACACTAGGGGTGTTACACTCCCGCCGCGTCCTCGTACTCAGGGAGCATGTCGGCGTAGTCCTCAAGGACTCATGGGGGGAAGCCAACAACGTCGGTCGTCGACATCGGTGTGCGCCTCCACCATCGCCGCTGCTGACGACCGCGCCCGGGCGGATCGCGCGCACCATCAGGTGTTGACGCTGACTTGCGCCATCTTGAGGCGCTTCGACGGCGCCGTTGCGGCGAGGGCGTGGACCAGGTTGGCGAGCTCGGTTTCGGCGACTGCCATGGCCTCCATCTCCGCCAAGGCCTTTGTGAGAACACAGAGAAAACGTCAAGGCGGAGAAATGTCGAAAAAACGTAACAAAAAGCGAATGAAAAAACCCTCACCGGCGCAGGAGCGATCCGCCTCCTCCCGCTGCCGGCTGGCGGTGCGGTTCTCCTCCTCGGCGCCACCACCACCGCCTCGAAGTGCGACAACGCACGGCCGAGGGCGTCCCGTCTTGAAGCGGTGGGGCGACGGCTCCACCACCGTCGGAGGGGCAAGTGGCGCGCCGGGCGCCGGGGAATGGGAGCGGTCCAGCCGCCGGGAGGAGGAGTCGGCGATGTAGCCCACCGACGTGATCCGGTGGGTACGGTGCCGCCGGCCTCCGGGTATCCTCGGCAAGCACATTGCGGGCGGTGATCCCACCGACTCCTCCGACCTGGCCCTCACCATTTGGTGTGCCCTCTCCATGGCCGACGGTGAACGAAGGAAGAGCGGGGAAGAAGAAGACTGGGAGCAGGAAGGCAGAGCAGAGACAACAAAAGCAAGGGCAAGGGGAGGTCGTGCTCTATGACCCCTTTTATTGGGGCCGTGGAGACCCGTGCTCTATGACCCCTTTTATTGGGGCCGTGGAGACCCCAAGGGTCTCCGCGACCAAGCGGCAGGAAGGCCTCTCACCTTCCCGCCCAACGACCCGCCCCTCGCCTCGCCTCGCATTAACTCCAATGCAGGGGCTCGGGAGGGTAGGCGCCGCATGCGCGCCTCCCTCGGATAAGTCCTAGCGCGGGCTCCGAAGCTCGGCAGACTGATGCGTCCCATCGGCTGCCCGACGGTCCAGAGGCGTCATTATGGCTGAGGGCGAACCGTTCGGCCGCGCGCCCGAAACCGACGCACTCCACTACCCCGAAGCGAACGCTTTAGTCTCTACGGACGTGGCCCACGTCCCCAGAGACTCGGGGGCTACACCCGGTGGGTGCGCTCGCACGCACCCACCGGAGAAATCGAATCGACCCCAGACGACAAGTCCCTGCAGGTGTGGACCCACACCCGCAAGGACTCGGGGGCTACACCCGGCGGGTGCGCTCGCGCGCACCCACCAAAAAAGTTGAAGCGACCCTCGGTGGCAAGTCCCTGCAGGCGTGGACCCACACCTGCAAGGACTCGGGGGCTACTGTCGGGGGCCAAACAACCAGCCTGTTGGGCCCACGGCTAAATGAAGCTAAGTGAGCTGCTAACGACGGCCCACGTACGGTCTAGCGAAGGCCGGACCTAGTGGGCTAGCATCCCGACGGCCCAATGGAGGACCGCAACAAAGGCTCGTAGGTGAACTGCGCCGCGCGGCTCTGAAGACAAGGCACGACCCCGAGGCGCCACGGCTCGCCACGACCCCCACAGGACCAAAAAGGACTCCGGGGGTCGTGACCGGAGAGGCTGCGGGTCATACGACCCCCGCCCGGGTGTCTTCGCAAGGAAGCCGCCCGAGGCTTGTGCTCCACGCTTGGGTCACGACCGGTCAAGCCATGTCCTCTCCGTCTGCGCTCCGCGCAGGTATAGGGGTAAAGCATCTTGACCGCCTTTGTTTGTCGGTCACGGGGCATGGCGACGGATAGACAGCGACACTATTAGCCGAGAGCAGGGCGTGGCGTGGCTCTTGACCACACTGTTAATCGGAGGCAAGGCGTGGCTCGATGTCAAATCACCTCCTCCGATTGACAGCCCGGATAACCCATCCGTCACGACCCATTCTTGTGCCGCACGATGTCATCAACTCCGGGGCAATACTCTAAGCAC